>CAUYQV010090305.1:0-13955 GCA_963574575.1 Galagoides demidoff
CTGTGGTCCCAGCTACTTGGGAGGTGGAGGCAGGAGACTCGCTTGAGCCCAGGAGTTGGAGGTTGCTATGAGCTGTGATGCCATGGCACTCTACCCAGGGGGATAGCTTGAGGCTCTGTCTCAAAAAAAAAAAAAAATTATAACTATTTTAAATTACACAGCAAATTTACGGGTACCCTATATATAATAAACTAAATTACACACAAACTTTATGGACACCCTGTACAATCAATTCATTGTCCATGGATGTCATGGTCAGTAGCTGTCAAACAAGGGTACAAGCACACACACGGACCCAGACTTTTACAACCACTTGTGCAGTGTTTGTAGACCATGTGACATTGGCTCCTGCTCTAAATCCTGCCTTAGTAGTTAATGGTGGCGTGGAGGGAGGGGCACTGGGAAGAGGTAAACAAAGGAACTGTCCTCTGAGTAGGTGACTGCAAGCATACTCTGGTTTAAGATCTTAGGTCCTGGTTTGAGTGGGTTTTTAGAGCTACTGGAAGCCCTGTTAAGTGACTTTGTGCTGACTGGAAAAAGGCTCCATTGAGTGAAGGTGTCTTAAGCAAGTACAAAATTACATATTTAAAAATTAAGATATTTTAAATTCTTTAATAATAAATTTTTTCAACATTGCAATAAACCTAAAGTTCTCCGTACATTTAGAAAATAAAATTATTGATGATGAAATGATAGGAAACCTGAAATTCCCACCAGAAGTTTAATATCACTAGGATGTAAAACTTTTTGTGAAATAGTTGTTTTGCTTTCACAGAAAAAAAATATCTTATGGCAGTTTCAATGATTACTTGCTCAAATGTCACACTTTCTGCAGAGATTATGGCTGTATTTGACAGTCTTTTCTGTGACATTAAAATCCTCACCATAAACTTAGGTAGCCTTTCTAAATCAAATTTAATGTTAAGAGGCTGTTTCCCACACAATCTATTCCCTCATTGACCATGTTAACTATGTCTTGGAAGTTAAAAAAGAACTTGGAAATTTCTGGTGAATCATTGCTACAAATATACAGCATTGTGTAAAGGAGACTCATGTTAGAATTTACAGAACAACTGAAGGTTTTTAGTTCTTCATAGATCAGCGCGGCATCAATCGCACATCTCTTACTATGTTATAAGCTAATTTCCACTACAAATTGGTCTGTAGTTAAAGTAATTTTTTTTAAGACTTCAGTTTATGAATCCTCTTGTGACAAATCCACACAATGGCTGCAGGCAACATCATTTGGAGCCTTGACTCCTGCCCCTGTTATCCCATCTCCAGCTCACTTTTTGCCAGCACCAACCTTGGCCTTTGCAGTCCCCAGGACTTTCTTCATTTTGTTATTGTGTTCCTGTCACTGCTTTCTTGAGGTCTTTTTCTTCTCATGCATACCTTGCAAGTCTGTGTTTGGGTTCATTTTTCTTTGTATAATCCACGGAATCATAGGTCAATTCCAAAGGCGCCCCCAAAGTGAGCTCTCAATCCAAATACAAAGATGACATCAGGTGTAATCTTATACATCTTGGCTAGTTTTTCCCTATTTCTGTCTTTAGTATTGTTGCCTTCCCAAGGTGAAGGACATCTGAAGTGGTCAGTTGCTCATGAATTGCCTGGTCCAGACAGTCACTGTGTAGTTCACAATGCTGGGCAATCCTCAGGCAGCCAGGGAAGAAAAGAGGTAATTAAAATATCTCAATCTTAATTTTTCCAAATATTGGAAAGACTGATGAGATGTGTGGGAAAAAATTATTTTTAAAACCTCATTTGGGTTATGGAAACGCTGATCACAAGATTTTCAGTTGAAAGATCTTCTTCCTCTTTTTCATGTTTTTTTTTTTTCATGGTAGAGAAGTTGGTGTTAAAATCAAGAGATTCTGGAATTTATTTAGCCTCAGGAACAGATGTTCGATAATTGGAATCGCCGGTTTCCTCAAACAATTTCTCAACTCCTTTGCTGTCAAGTGCCTTATGCACATAAAATTTGGTCTCCCACATTTTTGGCTTGTAACACTAATTATGCTTAATATATCACCTAAACTATAAATAAAATTTAAAGTTGATATTTTCAGAAATATAACTTTGGCTTACATTCTAAAATTTGCATCAATAAAATCATCAATAGCTTCTAATGAGTATTGCATACTGCTCTTTTAACTCAACTTTTCTGTTGAAAAATGGCCTTTGCTGACTCAGCGCCTGTGGCTCAAGCGGCTAAGGCACCAGCCACATACACCAGAGCTGGCGGGTTCTAATCCAGCCTGGGCCCGCTAAACAACAATGACAGCTGCAACCAAAAAATAGCTGGGTGTTGTGGTGGAGCCTGTAGTCCCACCTATTTGGGAAGCTGAGGCAGGAGAATCACTTGAGCCCAGGAGTTAGAGGCTGCTGTAAGCTATGATGCCACAGCACTCTATGCAGGGTGAAAGCTTGAGGCTCTGTCTCAAAAAAAAAAAAATGGCCTCAGTTTAGGCTTGGTAAATATATCTCTTAATGCAATTCTGTATTTGATGTAGCTGTAAATGTCTTGGGTAATATTTTCTTAAAAACTCTTAGTGTCAAAGAGATTTTTGCTATGTTATTCACAATCAAGTGAATGCAGGATAACAAATATAGAATATCTTAGATGCATTTTGGAGGATTTTCTGTTGCAATTTGTTATGTTTTCTATATATTTGCAGCACTATGGTATCCCCAGACTTCAACCTGTTTTGTTTAGATGTAGTTTTTATAAGTTGAAAATTGAAAACATTCCATTTCCTTTTGTCTACTAGGCAAACCCCCAACCCCAAATGTACATATATGAGAAAAGTTACATTTGAGAAATAAACAACCTAATGATAGCTCTTATCTTTTCTATATTATAACGTTTGCATCAGGAGTCATATCTAAGATAACTGGAATTTTTTTTTTTGAGGCGGAGTCCCAAGCTGTCGCCCTGGGTAGAGTGCTGTGCCATCACAGCTCACAGAAACCTCAAACTCTTGGGTTTAAGCGATTCTCTTGCCTCAGCCTCCCAAGTAGCTGGGACTACAGGCACCCGCCATAATGCCTGGCTATTTTTGGTTACAGTTGTCATTGTTGTTTGGCAGACCTGGGGTGGATTCGAACCCACCAGCTCCAGTGTATGTGGCTGGCGCCCTAGCCACTGAACTACAAGTGCCAAGCCAATAACTGGAATTTTAAAAAATTTCTTATGCAAAATGATTTAATTCATTACATCTTCTATATTTTTAAATTATTCAGTTCTGTGTTTTTTCCCCTACATAAAGCAAATTACTATTTGGATTTGATGTTTATATTCTGCATAAAAATATTACTATAATGTTATCAAGATTTGCTATGAGTTTCTACCAAATGAAGACAATACCTACCATCATAGTCATGAAGTGTATTGATGATTCCTTGATATTTACACATTAATTTGCCAAAAATTAAGACAGACCCACTCTGTGTTCCACAGAAGCATGATGATAATTTTTATTATGTGTCATTCTCCAGTATCAACAGTCCTGTATTTTCAAGTAAGATTTCACTTTCCAATATGTAGTCCTCCCACTGGCATGCATTTCCTTTATGTTGCATTTACCTAGAATCCATAGAGACTTCTGCCAGCCTTTTATGCATTCTCAAACTTCCACAAAGAGTTTGTGGAATGATTTTAATGTGGAATGATTTTAATCATCCACAAAGAGTTTATAATAGAGACAAAACTGAATATTTTAGATATATTTCTTTGTTTTTTTTTTAGGAGGGGCTGGGTTTGAACCCACCACTTCCGGCATATGGAGCTGGCACCCTACTCCTTTGAGCCACAGGTGCTGCCCCAAAACTGATTATTTTAAACTAAAATAAAACAACAATTATATGGTGAATTTTCCCCCATCATTAGTAAAAATTTGAGTATAATTACATGTCTCAAAATTTCCTATCTATCTTATCTTTGGAGATGGAAATTTTCAGAGGTGAATAATTTTCAACAGGTGGGTCCTATTGTGTAATACTGCAGTTATACAGTCATGCACCTGGATTGAAAGAACACACATTGAACTTCATGGTTTCATAGGAGTTTTATCTCTTCCTGTTTTTCTTGCTGTTCTACAGTATCACTGGCATAGAGGTAGAGGGTGCCCACTCATGTCTTATCCCTGACACCCCCTTAAAACTGGGGCCTCTGATCTTCTGCTATTTCTTGTATTTTCTCCACAATTACATTAAACCATCCAAATACTTTTTTTTTATTCTTTTCCTTAATGGTTTTCCATTTTCTGTTTTCTAATCCTAATTTTAAAGACATTTATGATATCTAGGGAGAAGTAATATAATAGTGTGGTGCTTTATCTTGTAATTTGTGATATCATAATATAATATATGCATATGATTAGTATGTATCCTGATATATACATATGGTTAATTTTATGTGTCAACGTGACTAGGTTAAGAGATGCCCAGATAGCTGGTAAAATGTTATTTCTAGATGTGTCTGTGAGGATATTTCTGGGAAAGGTCAGCATGTGAGTCAACAGACTGAGTAAAGAAGACTTCTCCTCACTAACGTGGGCAGGCACCATCTAATTCCTTGAGCAGCAGGAACCAGTTTCCAGGAAGACATGTTTTCCACTACAGCGTCTGTGAAGGGGAGGGTCAGGAGGCGGAGGTCAGGTGGTGGCGCTAGTGATGGGGATCAGCTGTGAATGCAGATGAAGTTTCACTGACTCTACTGCCACTCACCTCCTGCTGTGCAACCCAGTTCCGGACAAGCCCAGGACAGGAACCTTTTTGGCACCAGGGACTGGTTTCATGGAAGACAGTTTTTCCATGGATGGGAGGTGGGGATGGGGTAGGAGGTGGAGCTCAGGCAGTAATGCTATATAGTTCAGATCCTAGCAGGGCACAAACCAGTACAGGCCTGGGGATGGGGGACCACAGCCCTGGAGGACATGGACAGAACAGAAAAATTGAAGGAACAGTGAATTTGCTTTCTACTGGAGCGGAGACATTCATCTTTTCCTAACTTTAGACGCCACAGTTCAAGGTTCTCAGCTTTCAGATTTACAGACTTATGTGAATGGTCTCCTTATTTCTGGATTATACCCCTGACTTCCATGGCTTGCCACCTTTCAGACAGTTCCTATGGGCCTTCTCAGCTTCTAAAAGGGGGATTTATTGGGAGCCAATTCCCACAATAAATCCCCTCTTACCTATCTGTATCTATAGTGGCCCTATTGGTTCTCTTTCTCCAGAGAAGTCTGACACAACATGTATGTTAGCAGAAGTTAATATTTGTGCTGATAAAATTTTCATAACAAAAACTGTTATAACTAGTGAATTGTTATGTAATAATCTATAGAAAATATCTTTGGGATACTTAACGGATTATTAATAGAAAATTATTAGTTATTATCCAATGATTCATACAATAATGAAAGTACCATAGATTTAAGCTGAAAACTTAATACCATCTAGGTAAAGTAAGAAATATCAGGTGACATAAACAGTAGAATGGAGAGTAAATTGAGCAGTGCTTTAAAACCAAAGGGGATTTTTAAAAACTTTAATATATTCACCAATTTTGATTATCAGTTAACTCCTTTGGAAGCACAGGTAAAATAAAGAACAATAAAATAATAACATGTCAAAGGCCCTGTTGCTAATTATTTATAAGTTGAAGAAGAACAATATGAAAAAACTGTCAGAACAAGACTCTCTACATTGATCTATCATAATATAAATTTTGTTAAAACAAGATATCTTATGGCCATTTGCTTAAAGATTATAATAAATATAGAGATTGCCCACCATTGTAGACAAAAGAAGAACACCTTTCAAAGTAGTAAAGACATCTATGATGTGAATAGCTCTCCCTTGGAAATGGCAGGCTTGTGCAGTGCACAACTGAGCAACTGTATTTGGTGGGCCTGGTGTTTCACAGGCTACAAGTCTTTTGGTTTTATCTTCATCTGAGATGAGCTTCTTATTCTAGATTTCTCCTCACCATTAAGTCCAATAGGAAATTCAAATGAAGGTAGAAAAATGCTATTCAAATTGAAGATTATTTTGCCAGTCCCTATTATCTCTTCTTCTCAATACAATCTGAGTATCAGCAAAGTCTCTGGAGACTTAATGGCTTACAACTAATGTGGTATCAAAGAAGAATCCTTTAGTGGAGGGAGCCTCTATAGCAAGGAAAGCAAGCTTCCTTTTCATTAAAAGAAATATGACTGTGGGGCAGCACCTGTGGCTCAGTGAGTAGGGCGCTGGCCTCATGTACTGAGGGTGGCGGGTTTGAACCTGGCCCTGGTCAAACTGTAACAAAAAATAGCCCGGTGTTGTGGTAGGCACCTGTAGTCCCAGCTACTTGGGAGGCTGAGGCAAGAGAATCACCTAAGCCCAAGAGCTGGAAGTTGCTGTGAGCTGTGATGCCACAGTGCTCTACTGTGAGGGTGACAAAGTGAGACTCTGTCTCTAAACAAAAAAAGAAAGAAAGAAATATGACTGTGAAGAAAACCTTTCATGAAAGTCAGGATGAATCTAAAGTGACTTATTTCTGTAAGTCTTGAAAATATAGTGACAAAGTGAGAGTGGTGGGGAAGGATATCAAAGGTCCCAGTGAGAGCTGAGACTGGTAGTCTTGTTGTGTGGTGTTCTGTCATTCTTTTCAGGCAACATAAAGCATTCTCCCAATGCTGGTCCAAACTTGCCCTTGATTGCAGACAATTTCATTACCATCCCTGCACCCCAGACACAGGCTGACTGAACAGAGAACTCGGAGCCATGATGAGGGAGGGCTAGACCAAGCTTCTTGCCCCTTTAATTGTTCAAGGCAATTTTGGAACACTTTTTCTGGAATGGCCATCAGAACTAACTGTCATCATATGAGGTCTGACAATTAAGTTTGCAAACTCAACCTAGGAAAAAGTGCTTCAAAGGGTGGACTAGGCACTAGTCTTGGTGCATAGCTTCCCAAGTGGAGTATGTCCAAGGTGACTGTAGTGATATTCAGCAATGAAGTATGTCGTACTTTTCCTGGAATAAGTTAGTTAACTTAATTGCCAACCTTATAGTTGCATCTTTACCTCTGAGAATTCCAAGGGGGTGTATCTTCCTCAGAAAGCACAGGGCACAGTAATACCTTTTATTTTGATCCCTTCTGTTATGAGCTGAATTGCCTTTCCTTCCCATTAGAACTTCATACGCTGAGTTCTAATCCCCAATATTTCATAATATATGTGGAGGTATTCTCCACTATATGTGGGGACAGGATCTTTCCAGAGGTGATTAAGTTAAAGTGAGGTCAAAAGGAGGCAGAAACACAGGCTTGCAGAATGGCAGGGTGGAGAGAAGCCTCAGAGCAAGCTCCTTCCTTGACGCACACCCAGAGAGCCAAGGAGAGGGAAACACGTTCTGCAGATTCCTTGGGGTTTCTCAGAACTAATTTATGGTTCTGATAACTTCTCAGAACTAATTTTCGATTCTGATAACAAGTCAAGAATTGTTGGGGTTATAAAGAAATCAAAAGGAGGCTCGGCACCTGTGGCTCAAGTGGCTAAGGCGCCAGCCACATACACCTAAGGTGGTGGGTTCAAATCCAGCCCGGGCCCACCAAACAACAATGCCAGCTGCAACCAAAAAATAGCCGGGCATTGTGGCAGGCGCCTGTGGTCCCAGCTACTTGGGAGGCTGAGGCAGTAGACTCGCTTGAGCCCAGGAGTTGGAGGTTGCTGTGAGCTGCGATGCCACAGCCCTCTACCCAGGGGGACAGCTTGAGGCTCTGTCTCAAAAAAAAAAAAAAAGAAAAAAGAAATCAAAAGAAAAGGAATGCTTCTGAAAATATCTTCTACTATTCCCCTCCTGAACAAAGAAAGCACACATCTGGCCTTTCCTGAGCTCCCGGTGTGTAGCCCGTCACATTCTGATCTCCAGTTTCCAGCTTCCTAAGGGTTGTGACATGGAACAGGGGCAAACACAGCCAGGGATGGCAAGACACTTCCTCTTCACTCCCCCACCTTCAAATGGGACTCCTCCTACTGTTCAAGTCTTCAGTTCTTTGCCTGGATTACTAAGGGACTTGCTAGTTTTCTGTTCATAGGCAATAACTAAAAGCAGGATTTTTCCTGCTAAATTGGGTTCAGTGAGGCTATACCTATAACCATGAATGGTGGTTTTGACCCCTCTCCCACCTTCTAAGATGACTGTCAACCCACCTAGACCCCTCGGAATCCAGAGCCCAGGAACGGAGGGAGCTCAGCCAAGTGGGCCAAGATTGTCTATACCCATCTTGAGCCCAAGGAAATCTAAGAGCTGGGACTGGTGGTAATGATCAGAGGCTCAGGAGATATCCTCCCCATTTCTAGTTCCCTCTCTTCCCTGCATTTTGCAGAGGTTCAGGGCTGAGGCTGTGTACCTCCACCACCCTCAGTCTCCCACTTGCTCTCAAACTTCAGTGGACCAAAGAATCGCAATATTTAACAATGTAGGTTCCCACGCCAATGGCACTCTGATTATGTGCAGTTGGGTTGCAAGGCTCAGGCTATCCTCAGCTGGCGACTCTCCTTTGACCATTAAAATATCCAATGCCTTCAGAAGCTTTGGGGTATTGCTGGTATTCATTCCCACTCCTCTCACAGGAAGGACATCCCCTGCATTCTGTGTATTAGAACTTTGTTTTTCAATGTCTGCTGCTGCTCAGACTTGGGAGGCCAGAAAGGAAGGTTACAGCCCATAGAACCCTCTGAGACTCGCAGACACTGGAACACCTGCATGCTGCCAAAGCAATACAGTTGGGGCATTCTGAAATTGGTGTTTCCCCAGACCCCAGGACCTAACAGTGGGGTAAAATCAAACTGATGGTCAGACCTGCCCACTAAAACAGCTAAGGTTAAAAAGACAGAAAATACCAAGGGAAGTGGAGAAACTGAACTCTTAAACACAGTACATTCTTGGTGGGAATGTGCAGTGATGAAGCCCCTGAGGAAATGGGTCTGGCAGCATCTGGTAAAGTTAACCATTTACCTTCTGTCCCAGCAATCCCACTTCTTAGGTGTTTAGCAAAGAGAAATAAAAAGCTACGTTCACAAAACTGTACACGAATTGTTCATAGGAACATTATATATAAAACCCAAGGACTGGAAACAACCCAAATGTCCACCAGCTTGTGAATGGATAAACAGCGTGTGGTATCCCCATATCAGGGAACGACATAGGAAGACACTTAATAGTGATTGAGTTTCCAATCATGATGCCAAGTGAGCAAAGCCAAACTTAAAAGACTGATCCTACTTAGGTAACTTTCTAGAAAAGAAAAAACTAGTAACAGAAAGCAGTTGAGGGTTGCCTGGGGCTGTGTGGTCTCAGGGCACAGGAAAAGATGAAGAAAATGGGATATAAGGGAACTTTGGGGTTGCTGGAAACCATTCCATACCCTGTTGGGATGGCAGCAAAATGACTCTTTACAGCTACCAAAATATATCAAACCGCACAGTTACCCTTAGTGAATTTTATGCTATGTCAATACGACCACAAACAAAAAAAAGGGAAGTGGAGGATAAGGTGACAGGCAGCAAAAATATTGACCAAAATCAAGCTAACAAAGATTGCACCTTGAGCCAGGGCTCCATCCAGTTCCAAGAGCCGGAGCCCAGCCCGGTCCCTGCCTGCCTCCCAAGCGCCCCGCTGCCTTCCTGCAGAGCCCCTGAGCCCGCCTCGCAACAAGCTGCAGTCTCCACGTGTGCTGCCCACCTGATGCCTGAAGGTAGCTGCCTCCTACGTCCCTGCCATTTCTCCAGGCGGTGTCACCAAGCCACCACCAGGGCCCCCTTTTGCCCCTTTGCACTGAGGCTGAGGTTTCATGAGGGAACAGGTAGAGGTCTCCCTTCTACGTACCACACCAAGGTGTCTGGCTGGGTGTGCTACCTACGCCCCGGCGCCAAGCGTGGCTGTCTCCCGGAGTTGCTCGCTCCTTGTCCTGCTGGTGGGCAGGACCTAGCAGCGGTTCCCCACCTGTGGGTCGGGCGTGACCCCTTTTTAACAATGAAAATACCTTGCGGTATTAGGAGGGTTGGGAAACAACCCCTGGTAGAGTAAGTTCCTCCGTCATTCACAGGGGCTATGTTTGCCAATCCCCCGAGCCAACTACTTCCTCCCCACCCTAGTCCTGCCCGCCTCCAGCCCCTGCAACGTCCTGGCAGCTGCAGCACCATTATGCGTTTATTTCCTTCCCGACAAGGGAAGGATCGCTGCTATTCTGTCTCCTCTCCCAGCAAGTTTGCAGATTCCAGGCCCGCTCCTTCCCGCTACATCTCTTGAATCAGGCTCTGCCTGCTTCCCACACTGGGCTCCTTCTCAGGGCTGAGCAATGCCCCGCTCCAGGCCCACATCTCCTGTGGGCTCAGCCCAGGTGCCCCCAGCCAGTGCCAGCCAGATTCAACCATCTCTTTTAGTAATTTTGGATTTTAGAAATTGTTTTAATTTTTTTTAATAACACATACCTGTGGTAAACTGAAACTAGACAAAGGGGTATGGAACATAGATGAGTCTCTCTCCTTGCCCTCTACCCAGAAGAAATTGCCCTTCTAGCCGTTTCCCGAGCATTAATAAAATGGTCTACAGAAGCAAATGAGGTGTAACTATCAGTCTTTCCTTTGTCCTTTTAATTCACTGTGTCTTGGGGAATCTCTAACCAGCACAGAGAGCTACTTCATGCCTTTAAAGCAATGGCTCTAGCTGTGGCTCCCAGGCCATCTACCCCAGTACCAGCCCAGGATGTGTTACAAACACCCTCTCTTAAGCCCCATTCCAGACCAGGTGAACCAGAAATTCTGGTCTGGGGCTTGTTGGTGAGAGTTTTAACAAGTTCTCCATGCTCAGATTTGCAGTGGGGTGTGAGAAGATTTGCTCTGGTTCTTTTTTTTTTTTTTTTCTTTTTGAGACAGAGTCTCATTTTCTTATCCCCAATGGAGTGCCATGGAGTCATAGCAACCTCAAACTCCTGGGCTCAAGGGATCCTCTTGCCTCAGCCCAGTGTAGCTAGGACTACAGGCGCCCACCACAATACTGGGCTATGTTTTAGAGACTGGGTTTCACTGTTGCTCAGGCTGATGTCCAACTCCTGAGCTCAAGCAATCCACCCACCTTGGCCTCCCAGAGCGCTGGGATTACAGGCGTGAGCCATGCACCCAGCCCCTCTGGTTCTTATTTCATTGTTTTGGTGTGCCATAATTTATTTAACTAGTTAAAACGATAACAGTTTTGAATTGTGTTTTGGTAAATCTGACATTAACACTATTTAAAGATTATTTTACCAAGAAAAACTTCACAGTTTTTATATAGTTTGTTTATTATTATAAGAACTGTGAGGTCATAGTGATTAATGTGTCGAGGTTGATAAGCAGTTATATCTCTTGTGCAAAGTTTACAAGAGAACAAACTGCAATCTTCCAAAATAGCCATTTATGTGCAGTTTTCAAAAATATACGGTTTCAAAGTTGCAAGTCCATAGACATGATGACTATGAAGACAGCCCTCTAACTATTAGGGAAGCTCTTGGCTATTTTTAGTAAACTGATGTTGACAAAGACTTAGCTTCATCCCCACAAGGTATAGAATAAATATAGACTTTAATGTTACAGTAGTAAATTTTCTCTAACTTTTCTTTTTAATCTTTTTAAACAGTGGATTGCTGCTAACCAGAAGCTTCACTTAGCAAAAGCACTTGTACCAATGACTTTTTCATTCAAAGCCTTCATAATGATACCCTTGATACCTGTGGTTCCTACTTTTTTATCTTCTCTTTTCTTTTCTTTTCTTTTTTTTTTTTAAGACAAGGTCTCTCTCTGTCACCCTGGGGTTGAGTGCCATGGCATCATGCCTCAGCCTCTCAAACAGCTGGGACTACAGGCTCCCACCACAACTCTGAGCTAGTCTTTTTTATTATTATTATTATTATTTAGTGAAGACAAGAGTCTCACTCTCGCATAGGCTGGTCTTGAACTCCTGGGCTCAAGCAATCCACCCACCTTAGTCTCCCAAAGTGCTAGGATTACAGGTGTGAGCCACTCTGCCCATCTCTTAGTTTCAAATTATAACTTTAACCAAAATTGAGTCCAAGTATTTGGGTTTACACTTTTGTACATAACTCAGTCCTCTTATAGGCATTAACAGGCACTGCTTCCAGTCTCTTGCCTAAGTCATTGCTTCAGTGGTCTCTTCCTGCGAATGTACAATTACTGTGAAGGATAGATTCAGAAGTACACCTGTTATGTCAAAGGCTGTGTGCATCATACCTTTGATAAGAGGATTGCCAAATTATTAAAGCTGTTGTTACAGTTTACACAGGTTACTGAAATGTGCATTTTCTGCATCCTTGCTAATGTCTCATTTGTTTAACTTTTTTAACTTTTAAATATTTTGCCAGTGTGTAAGGCAAAGAAGAATGGTTTCTTACTGTTGTAATTTTCTTTCTTTAGTTATGAGCCATTTGTTTGCCTTTTTCTATTTATACTTCTTTCTAATCCTCTGTGGGATTACACGTTTTCCTTACTCATTTCCAAGTGCTCTTTATATGTTAAGTGGATAAGATGTTCTTTAACATCTGTGTTCTAAATATCTTTACTTTAGTTGCTTTATTTTTTAACTTAATTTTTTCATACAAGAAACTTTAACTTTCGTGCTTGCTTCGGCAGCACATATACTAAAATTGGAACGATACAGAGAAGATTAGCATGGCCCCTGCGCAAGGATGACACGCAAATTCGTGAAGCGTTCCATATTTTAAAAAAAAAAAAAAAAAAGAAACTTTAACTTTTATATGACCAAATAATCTTTGCTTTATGGCTTCTAGTTTTAGGTTATACTTGAAAAACCTTTCCTTTCCCTAAGATATGGAAAAATTCATCCTTGTTTTCCCCTAGAATTGACACAGTGATTAAGTATATGGGCTTTGAAATTAAATTGCCTGTGTTTAAATTATACTTTCTGTGTGATCTTGGCTAAGTTACTTAACCTCTCTGGACACACAAGCATCATTTGTACTTATTACACAGGGACGCTATGACGTAATGCCTGACATAGGGTAAATGTTCAATTAATATTTTTGGTTAGTTTTAATCCAGTACTTTTATGGATTTACTTACTGTTTTTAGGTCCTTATTTATTAGGAATCAGTTTTCATGCAAGGGATAAGATAGGGACCCAGAAATTGTTTTTTAAATTAAACACTAGAAAGGAGGAGGCGACATTATATTATTTGTAGATTCATTGTACTCCAAATGAAACAACTAAACTCCCCCCTACAAAAAAAAAAATAAGAGAATCCAGCAACATGGGTCATTACAATAATTGATAAATTTTCTACATACAAAAAGTAGACAGAAAAATGATAGAAGAAATGTTTTCCCAATGTTATTTATCAATTAATTCTCTTTTTTCATTGATTTGGAATGCCAACTTTATCAGATACTAAATTCACATCTGTGTTTGAGCCTGTTTATTGATTTTATATTTTTTCCATTGGCATGATAATTTCTTATTAACCACTGAACCATCCAATTATTTTAGCTTTGTAATTTAATTTTTATATGTGGTAGAGTTAGTTATTTGCATCACTCTTTTGTTTCATAATTTCCTATCTATGATTCAGTATATTTTTTCCATATAAGCTTGATATTTCAGTGAAATTATAAATTAATTGGGAAAGAATTGACATCTTTACATTTCTTTTTTTTTTTTTTTTTTGAGACGGAGCCTCAAGCTGTCCCCCTGGGTAGAGTGCCATGGCATCACAGCTCATAGCCACCTCCAACTCCTGGGCTCAAGCGAGTCTCCTGCCTCCGCCTCCCAGGTAGCTGGGACCACAGGTGCCCGCCACAACACCCGGCCATTTTTTGGTTGCAGCCATCATTGTTGTTTGGCGGTCCCAGGCTGCGGATTCGAACCCGCCACCTTAGGTGTACATGGCT
>CAUYQV010090306.1:0-13235 GCA_963574575.1 Galagoides demidoff
CGTGCCCAGCCTCCTGCACAGTTTTTTTAAAAAAATTAAGTAAGATAGTCATAAATTAAAAAATTAAGTAAGATAGTTATCCTAAATCAAAATATAACTATTTTGAACAAAATGCAATAATCTACATTGAATATAACCTTCCAGTGCCTAAAAATCTATTAGCTGGATACAAAATTGTAAATTGGATTATGTGGCCCCAGGGGGCAGAACTGCCTACCAGTAGAAATTAGTTTAACATGCAGAATAGCCTTCTAAGATGTTAGTTGTAGGACATGTTAATGACCTCCAGTGCAGGTTGTGAGATTGCTGCCATTAGAGTCTTGTATATAGAACGAAAAAAAAAATTAATTCATGGAGGATGTCATGGGAGGGCTTCCTATGATAGGTACCACAGGCACCTTTCTTCCAAGGTCCCTTCACATCAATACTTTCATGGTTGTATAAGATTCAGAAAGTTATCACAACTTATTCACAATTACAATTTAAAATTCAGCACTCTCTCCCTCTGTATTTTATCTATTTATAGCACAGCAGTCTGCTTGCTAGTGCAAAAAGTAGACCCATTTGTCTTAGCTATTAGCCAGGTGTCCTCAAACTACTGCCCAAGGGCCACATGAAGCCCACCTAGGGCATTTATCTGGCCTGCAGGGTGTTTTTGCCGCCGCTGCCTATCCTGCTTAGCAGCTGACTCGTCCTGGGGCCTGCAGTCCGGCTCTCCAACGGTCTGAGGGACAGTGAACTGGCCCCCTGTTTAAAAAGTCTCAGGACCCCTGCTATTAGCAGTCCAGCTCAGTCAGTTTGTTCTGGTTTTGAGGTATGGGAGTTGGGGGAAGCTTCCCCTTTCCCCTGAAAATTCACTGAAAGATCAATTCACAGTAAAGCAGATTAATAAGAGAAACAGGTTAGTTACCATACAGATGGGGAGAATCCCAGAATAATTACCTAATAGCCCAGTTTATACACCCACCGTTTGGAGAGGAAAGGAGATGAGGAATACAGGGAATTCTGTGTGGGGGCAATAAATGGTTGCTGGGCATAGATATTTTGGAGAATAAATGGATGAGGGGAAAATGATTTGTCAATCAACTGGAGAGGTGGATATTAGAGTATTATGTTGAAAATGATTTGGGCCGGGTCTGGTTGCCTTCTTGATCTTCTTTCCTGCAATTTACCAATTGATTGAGATAACTGTGAGGGAAAGGGAAGTTCATTGTTCTCCTTTTTGTTTTTTGATGGGTCCGTCTGGTTTATGCACAAGAAAAGAAAGCCCCGGCCAGCCTCCGTTTATATCTAACGGCCTTAACTTCAAAACACTCTTTTTTACTAAAAGTCATACTCTGGGGTGAAATTTCCTGAGCTCCTTCAGAGGACTTAAGTTTCTTAAAGAGGACTAGGAATATTTGATATTAATTAGAAATCTAGTCACAGTGGAAGAGTAACTAATGCGTAAGCAAAAGTTCAGAAGTCTCACTTGTCCCAATTTGCTGTCTGAGATGCCATTTGGTCCACAGAAGTTAGTTTGCAAATGGTGCATATGACAGCCTAATCTTTATATTTTATTGCAAAAAATTACAGTAATTATGGAAACTAAATGGGTTGGAGAGACCTCATGAAGAGAACATGTAAATTGCATACTGTGGTTTTTTTTTGTTTTTTGAGACAGTCTCACTATGTCACCCTCAGTGGAGTGCTGTAGTGTCATAGCTCACAGCAACCTCCAACTCCTGGGCTTAAGCAATTCTTTTGCCTCAACCTCCCAAGTAGCTGGGACTACAGGTGCCCACCACAATGCCTGGCTATTTTTTGGTTGCAGTTGTCATTGTTGTCTAGCAGGCCCTGGCCAGGCTCAAACCTGCCAGCTTTGTCGTATGTGGCTGGCGCCCTACTCACCGAAGCCTGTATACTGTGTTTTTAAACCAGGCCCAAGGGCTCCGAATGGTCTTTGACTACAAAACAAAGAGAAAGGGATCAATACTGAATTTGCCAAAGATAATGCCACAGCTTGGAAGAAAAGGAAATATGTTTATCAAAAACTTTCCAGAATATGAAATTTGGGAATACGGCATCAAACTTTGAAAAGTAAAATTGCTAGGAAGAATTTTGGGGATAGCTACTAGATTAAAGACAACTTCACTGAAACAACTGGTAACACTGAATGTTGCCAGGTCATTTTGGGTCCACCAGCTTCTCCTTTAATCCTGGAGGCACAAACTACTCAGCTGCCCACGGGTGGATTGCCTCTGGAAACGAGGGACTATCCTTTATTAAGGGAAGCCAAATTCTTCCTTTAGTGATTCCAAATACAAAATTAAAGAAAGGGCAATGCTTTGGCTGACATTTTAAAATTACTTTAAAACATTTCAAATAATGTTGGCCCTCTTTCTGTGATGTTAAATACATGGTATAATGCATTTAAAAAGTTTTCAGATTTAAGGGGGAGAGGAAGATGTTTGCAGTAAGTTTCTTTGATCAAAGTTCACCGTAAGGAGCTGCCATTTAAAAATCCGCAACCGTATCTAGAATTTAGGAACTAAAATAAACTAAGAGATTTGACAGTCAAATTTCTTTCCGTGCCGGGTTTTCACTACAAAACCCTGATGAGCTGATGGCAAATTTCAACCTGCAATATAGATAGTGTCCTCTATGCCCCAAAGCATTATTCAATGTTTATGAATCTTTTATTTTTGCCATATTTAATAAAATCTATCTTTCTGGAGCCCTTAGTTATTGTTTATAATTTTAGAATTGAAATTCAATGATTTGAACCTAGTTCTTCTTTTACAAGATGTCTTGTCTTGTTTTCTTTTCTCCATAAGACGCTTCAGCTCATTCAGCCATTCAACATGTTTGCTGTACCTTGGTCTGTCTCTCACCACACTGGTAGGTTTCCCCAGGGAGACTCCTCCAGGGTTTTCAGCATGCCCCTTAGAGATTTAGCCAACTTAACACAACTCTCTCACCAGTACGGAGTAAATTATGTTTTACTCCCAATATTCTGGATCTCAGATTTCCATAGAAGTGCCCACATCTCACTTGAAACAGAAATGATACAATGGGTTCACCAAATCCCATTAATTTTTTTTTTCCTCCTTGGCACATAGCTAGAGTACATTTCTCAGATTCTCCTGTGGTTAGCTGGGTTCATACAACTGAGGTCTGGCCAGGGCAACGTGTGGAAGTTATTTACCCACTGCTAGGTCTGGCCTCACGCTACTGAAACTATTCTTACTGGATTCTCTGTGTATTCTCTTTCCTCTCTCTCTCTGTCATCCTTCATATTGTGTTATTAGAAAACATTTAGTAGAGCATTCAAAGAGCCAAAGAGATGAAAAAGATACTAAATGGAATGAACCTAAGTTTAAGTCCCCAAGTAAAATTATAGAGAAGAGATTCTCCAACTCTCTGCCTACCAGCATTGGACTATTATTGGAGTGAAAAATACACGTTTATTTTCTTAATCCATTGAGAATTTCTCTGTTTGTGAAATTCAAACTTAGAGAGTCTTAGTAAAGTGCCTACACCTTAATATATATGACAGGGTAATAAAGACTAGGAGATAATTATCATAGTACTTTGTGATGTATTAATTGATGAACCCTTTTTTTAAACTCTATTTGATGGATGTCTCAAGTAATAATAATAAATTTTGCCTTAATTCCCAATATTACCTATAACGGTGTCAACATTTTGGGTGTCATGACATAATTTCTAATATTAGAATTTGGAACAGGGCTCAGCACCTGTGGCTCAAGTGGCTAAGGTGCCAGCCACGTACACCCAAGGTGGCAGGTTGGAATCCAGCCGGGGCTGGCCAAACAACAATGATGGCTACAACCAAAAAATGGACAGACGTTGTGGCGGGTGCCTGTGGTCCCAGCTACTTGGGAAGCTGAGGCAGGAGACTCGCTTGGGCCCAGGAGTTGGAGGTTGCTATGAGCTGTGATGCCGTGGCACTCTACCTAGGGGGATAGCTAGAGGCTCTGTCTCAAAAAAAAAAAAAAGTAGGTTTTAACTATATAATTAAGTATGGTGTGTGTATGTGTGTATGTTTAGAGACAGACAGATAGAGAAATATGTACTCTGACATATTAGCAGTGGTTATATCTAAACGTTGGTATTTTAGAACATTTTTACTCTATTCTTAATTGTTTTCAATGCTGGTCCAGGTATTAACCATAATCACATGCTTAACTTAATTAGAATTTTTTTATTCATTGTGGGAATGGTAAAATATACATTTTTATTTGTCTCTCAGAGAGCTACTCTGATTACTGTCAGGCAAATGTGTAGGTGTTGGGTTTTTTCCACTATTTTTTTTCCTTTGCTGATGATTGCCTGAAACCTGGCTTCTGATTACTCACTTTGAGGTTGGAAACAGCAGGAAGCTTTCAGTATTGAATCATTTTGCCTGAAAGAGAGAAAAAATGCTCCAGGGCAAGTGGAACGACAAGAGAGGAATTGATTTTATATTTTGACCTGTTGCTGCTCAATTACATGAATTTGACCAGCTGTGGCAAGACTGCCCTCCTGGCCTTGTTGGTTTGGGAACACTTCGTTCTTGCTCCTTTAGTAAAGCCCTTGCCTTAGTGGGTTTATGGAACAGCAGCTTAGGTCTCCCCAGGAAGTTTATTAGAAATGCGAATCTTAGGTCCAAGGTCAGACTTAGGTGCATTAAAGCATGAGAATCACTGACCTGAGAGCATCACGTTCCTGCCTTTCTCTGCTGGTGGGTAAATGACGAACATGAATCAGAGTTTAGAGAATCACAAACATTTGGTGGGAAAGACCTCCCATTCCCCAGAGGAGCACCCTCCACGTGGAACTATGCTCACTCGGAGGAAGAACTGATCCAGCTTCTCACCACATTATTATGCTCCAGGACCTATAAAACCCCAACTCAGAGACCTTACCTCCACAGCTATAAACTCACATCAAAGACGGTAACTTTTCCGCCAGAATTTAGACAGTAAAGACTTCAGTGTTCATTGCCTCCGCCAGCCGCTGTGTTCCAAGCTCTTTTCCAAACTGACTTTCATGGAAAATGAAAATGTTTCAGGTGCTGGGACTCAGAATAATTGAAGCTGAGTTGAAATCGCTTTGGCTCATAACTTTTCTGTTAGTGTTTTGAGGCAAGAATTAAAAAATGACTTACGACCCTGAGTGGGGAAAGGCCCTGGGGCTCTTTTATTTTTAAATCCACATTTAATAAATAATAAAGATAAGATAAATAAATATATTTACATTATTAAGAGTAGACTGAAAAGCATTTTTATTAGTGAAGACCACAGAAAACAGTTTTCACATGCCTTGTTAGAACAAGAATTTAAATGTCCTTAATGAGAAAAGTGGAATGATATCACTCGGAGCCAATTATGTAATTCCAACAAATTTTCCAGAAAATAGAGCTCATCATGTTTTTCTAGGAAGGCATGGATTGCCAAGGCTGCACCTGCAATGTGTCATTAATAATTCAATTTAACTGATTCCTGCAGGTCAGGAGATACTTTACATATCTGTAGGAGACTTTTTTTTTTTTTTTTGCAGTTTTTGGCTGGGGCTGGGTTTGAACCCGCCACCTCCAGCATATGGGGCCAGGGCCCTACTCCTTTGAGCCACAGGTGCTCATATCTGTAGAAGCTTTAACTGCTTCTTGACCATAGTCCTAAGTTTCATCCATTTTACAAATTAAGAAGTGAGTCCCACATATCAACTTTCTCACCCAAAGTGGTGTTCTATTTGAAGATTGATGGTTCTTTATGGAATGCAGGCTCTGATTTATTTGACTAGAAAGAAGGTACTCATTAGATAGATTACTTTAACAATTAAAGACTATGTAAATTGCCAACCACTTCAAAATGATATAAGCATTCAGGAAGTCATGAAGTGGCATTTAAATCTGAGTTTTAAATCTAAGGTGGATGAAAATTTGAAGTCTGTGCCTTTAGGGAGGAGGGTAGGGATTGGCTGGGAGAGACATTAGGAGGCCTCCTACAGGGATGGGTAGTTACAGGGTGGAAAGATGTGTGATAAAGTGAGGAGAGTAGAAGCTTGGTGTGTACTCAGAGTTTGCTGTAAAATTCTTCCCACCTTTCCGTATATTTTAAATTTTCTGTATGTTGTCAACCTAAAAGGAAGATCTTGAGGTAAAATTAACAGAAGTAGAGAGTTTAGTTGGGCCAAGCTTGGGGACAGCAAGCTGGGAGCATGGATTCAAGTTACCCTGAATATGTACTCTGATCAGCACCAGTTACAAGTGGATTTTTAAAGGCAAGAAAGGGGGCAGGGAGTGGACTAATACAAAGTTGCTCATCAGAAATTCCCCTTGGTTTATAGAAATAACATTGATTAGTGATTGGCTATACGTTGTTAAGCTATAGGGGGTGGGTTATAGTGTGTGCTGTGGCATTACTGGGTTAATTTATAGCTACCTGTGGCAATAGTAAGCAGTGTCAAGAGAGGAATCCGTGGCTCAAAGAGGGAGTAGGGCATGATCTCTCTCCCAATTTAATGCCTCTCTGGGCCTGATGATTTGAAAGGGCTCACATTTTCTCTTTCCTCCATGTTCTAATAGCAAATATACTATTTGGCATAATATAAAAATATAAAATATTGGTTAAAAAAATTCTTTTAAATGGAATTTTAACTTAATCTGTGTTAGAAAACCCCTTTCCAGGCATACAAACCACCTATATCTACCTGAGAAACAATTTGAAAGAGTGCACATAAAAATTATCATGAGGAGAGCCATTTGGAACCTTAAACTACATTTTTCTTAGAAAATTTTTGATTTTTCCAAATAGTACTCTAACCATCCTAAGATAAAAGCTGAGATTATTTACTCTTTCCCGGATGTTTGAAAAATATATTTTATGTTTAGGATAACTCATTGTTAACAAACTTCTTTACGATCCTTAATCTCAGGGACTAAGTACACATCTCTAAATTATTTTATTTTCAAATAATTACAGACATTTAATTTTCACTTTTTATCTTCTTTTCAAATGATCTCACTATTCTTAGGTCAATCTTGGAAGACAAGAAAGGAGAAATATTATTTTTTTTTTAGTAATTTAGTGTAAACTTGCCATCAAGGTTGCTTTTTTTGCTGTTTTTGTTGGTTGTTTTGTTTTGTTTTGTTTGCATGTGTGTGCAGTGAAAAAAGGAAAGAGAAAAAACACTTTCTCTTTCAAGGTCACAGCTCCGGTGAGAGACAGCTGCCAGTGTTACTGACTTCCCTGTCATTGGTTTCCTCTGTTTCACTTGCCTTTTGATTTCACAGGTCAAGGAGAGAAGGTGAAAACAAACAAAACTCCCTAAATAAGCCGTGGGTAACTCTCCAAACTGTTTGGGACAAGCTTCCTAAAAGAACAGGCAGCCATCTTTTTTAAATGACCTTGCTTATCTGGTAGCTTCACTTTTCTAACAATGGCGGACTGATGACAGACAGACGCTTCCTCTCTTTAGTTCTGTCCTGTACATACACGTACAAGTTCATAAAAGCAGGCAGACTCTGTACATTATTCTTCCTCCAGTCTCTGCTGTCAACAAGTTCACTTTGTGGTTTTCCTACTGCGTGTGACGTAGGTGAGTTCTGCTTGCTCATCTGTTGAAGATATTAAAGCTCACTAGCAAGACTTTCTGAATATTCATGCGCCACTTGAGACTTTGTCTGAGTTTCAAATCCTTCACCAGCCTACCCAGCTTCATGTCGCTTAGTGGTGGGATCTGATGACCCTGTTTTAATGACAATATTGATTCTCTTCAGGATTTGGTAGCTGGAATTTCTCTCTGCTAAGTCCTAAGTCTCCAGGTTCAAGAATGAATCCATGCACCCTGTGAGTAAGTGAAAGGACAGAGTGTATTGATTGAGAAATTGATATGCAAAAGAGGGGGAACAGAACCTCCAGCAATGGAGGAGGGAACCATGTGGACCTTCTCTCTAGGGTTTTTTATACTGGTTTTCTGATCTTGCCAGCAGGGGAGTTTTGGGGAGGACAAGTCACAATTGGCTAGAGGCCTGTGGGCTGAAAAGAATTTTTAAACTGGCACAGTACAGAGGAATGTGGTCCTTGCAGTCCTTGCCCCAGGCAAGGCAGTAGGGTGTGTGTTCCCTACTCCAGGAGGAGAAGCCCAGAAGAGATACTTATCAGGCTGCTTTTTTTATTACCTCACCTGTGCCCAGAGAATTCACCCTGAAAAGGGCCTATTTAGGCCTAGAAAAATGGAGGTTTCTGTCCAGCCCAGAGGAGAGAATTCTAAATCAGTTTTACTAGCGTTTGACAACGTTCAGAAGCCCAAGTTTACATGTGAAAGTCCTTTGCTAAATTATTGAACTATCATGAAGGATACATTGTGATTGAGTTGATTTTTCCTAGGAGAGATGTCCAGGTTATTGGCATAAAAATATGAAAGACAAGAACTAGTAAAGGCTGTTCGCTCCTTCCGTGAACCCAAAGGGATGGATGCCATAGGAGAGAAGGAGGTTGATGGATCCAGAACCTAATGCAGAATCCCAGGGGAATCCCTGTGCAGAGAAGTTGCTGAGTCTTTCTTTGGGTGCCTGTGGCAGAAATGGCAGGGAAAAGTCAGGAGTGAAAGGAGGATGGGGAGCGGGTAGGGGGCATGTGTTAGCTGTGCTTTTCTCTCCTCCTTTATCTTCTGCCACTGCAAAATAGAAAAAGTATAGTTCCAGTTCAATATAGTTCCAGTCCAATATAGTTCTCCAGGGAGAAGACTAGTTATATCAGAGAAAGTCTGGAACCTGCTTTGGGAAGAAATGAGGTAAAAATAGGTGAGAGAAACTGGCCAGCCCTCTATACATTCCTTCTTCCCCCCACCCCACTTCCACTTTTGGCTGGATAATTATAACTCAATGAGAAACTGAAGGCTGTTTCATAAAGAACAGAGACACAGGGGAGGGGTTCAAAGAAGCAGGGTCACCTGGTGGTAGAGGGTAGGTGGTTCAACTCGGACATATACACCTTATCTAACCAACCTGAGGGGTACAAACCAGGGCTGAAATATTTGTCCCTCCTGTGTACATATCACCAGCTGTTATGATTGATATATCCAAAAGATATGTTATTGCATCTGCAAAGATCCTATTTCCAAAGGAGGTCACATTCACAAGTACCAAGATTTAGGACTTCAACATATTTAACTTATGACAGTGATATATACTCAATTTTTTTTTAAATAAGCATACAATCCAAAAGAACTGAGACCACTGGCATCAATCTCTGGGATAAGTACCATGCCAGACTCGGGCATACATTACACATGGCTCCTGGCTTTAGCATGCTAGCAGCCTGTGAGAGATATATACCAGGTTCATTAACTCTTATTACATACTTTGAAGAAATAAATATCACAAGAAAAGTCTCAACAATGTTTTAAGGCAGCTTAAAGGGTCGTGTCCAGGGGAGGAGATCACGTAAGGCTTCGTTAAGGGGATGACACTTGTATTGAACACTGAATATGTTTCATCAGGAGAAATCAAAACATTGTAAAATGCATTGCCTGCACAGACACTGTGCCCAGGGGAAGGACAGGAATCCTGAACATGGTTTAGTTCAGTAGAGTGATGGATAGAAAAATAAGATGAGACCATATTGCAGAATCCTCTGAAACCCCAAAGAAGCAATACTTTGTTATTGCTTTGGCTTTTTTCCAGCCTCCTCTCGTTCTTCCTCCTCTTCCTTTTCTTTCTTTTCTTTCCCTTCCTTTCCCCTTTCCCTTTCCCCTCCCTTCTTCCCTTCTTTTCCTCTTCCTTCTCCTCCACCACCCCCATCAGTTTTCCTTCTCCTCCTCCCCCCTCCCTCCCCCTCTTCCTCCATTTCTTCTTTTTCTTCTCTCCTTTGGCAGTAGTAGCAGTAGGGAGTCTTGGGATGTTTTTGAGCAGAATATTATTATAGCAACAGTGTGTATACAACAGTTGAGCAGATGAATAGACAGGAGGTACAATGGGAACCTGTTTTAATATGTAAGCCAGGTAAAAATAAGGACCTACAGCAATATAATGAGGATGAGAATAGAAAGGAGGAAACTGAATCCAGGGTTATTACAAAAGTAAAATAACCTATCAAGTGATTATATTGAGGGACAAGTTGGAAGTCCAAGGTCATAGGCCTCGGTTATCAAGGGCTAATGAAATAATCCATGGAAATAGAGGCTTTGAGAGAAAGAGTTTTGGAGGGAGTTTGAGGTCATCATTTTGACATACTGAAATTTAGGAACATCAGGTGAGGATGTCAGACACACAAGCACAGGGGAACGTGGGGACTGCAGCTGTGACTCCTGGGCTGGGAGTGATCTTCCAGAGAGAGGTGACAACTGAAGGTCTGGGAGTTTATCTGCCCTCAAGGAAGAAGATAGGAAATAAAGCAGAGATGGGGTGAGATGGAGTTGAGAATCTTAACTACTTATTCTTATACTTAATCTTAACCACTTATTCTTTAAGTTATCCTCCATATCCTCCAACAGACTTTACAAATGTAATTGCTGAAGGATGCTTTTATAGCACAATAGGAACTTCTTTTCCTCCTTTCCCCCTCCCCCATATATGTATTTTTTTAATTTTTATTATTTAATAGTTCAGCTCATTGAAATAGATGACCACAGGAAATTCTGCAGTATGTCTACATTTTGAATAAATATCTTTGAAGATTCAGACAGACAGGCAGCACACATATACCCATGTACTCCAAATATGGTTAGAAGCCGGGATATAGAGGGAACCTGAACTTGAAGGAACCTCCAGGTTAGTGAAGGAACTTTAAACCCTGGAGAAGAGAAAGGATAAAAGCAGGGTTGGGGGTTGCAGTGGAAGAATGAGCAGCAAGGCTTCATTATTTAGATAATAATTGGAAATTTTTCTTTTAATGAGTTTCTTGGTGATAGCAAAGGGAGAAGAGGGTGGTGGCTTTCAGGTTTATCAAATCTGCTGTGTTTAATGATAAGGGTGCAGGCACCATTAGAGAAAGAGGACGGGAGGGCAAGGTGAGAGAAAAGACAATGGATGAGCATCCCCCAAGAGCAGGTGCAGTCATGGGCAGGTGAGTGGCACTCATCTTCGTGAAGACAAGGAGAAAATAGAGAAGATAATTTGAGGATGGAGAAAGAAAGTTGAAGCAGCAAACCTTGGATAACTTTCTAGTCATGTTACTGGACTTTCTAACTTGCAAGTAAAGGTATCAAGGGAAAAAGAAAAAGACTGGTCTCAGACTCTGGCACAACGTTAGAGCCATGCAGTTTCTACCCCCGCCCCCAAAAGTCCTCAAAGAAAGAAAGAACGACCAAGGGTTTATTCAAGTGGACTTTCATGTACAATGTCAGCAGACAAATACTTCAGAACTGCAAGGAACTTGGAGACTAACGTCCCAGAGATGCTGCATAAAAATTAAGACGCTATCACAGAAGAGAAGAAAGCAAAAAATATGTTTGAAAAGTAATTAACACATAAGTAAACATCCTTTCCTTTTTCTGCTACACTTCAGATAATGTTTGGAAGTATCTTGGCCTAGTCCAGAGAACTGACTACATGTGAAGAATTTATTTGGAAAAAAAATGAGTTCCAAATCAATTTTTTTAAAGATGGAGTCTCCCTATGTTGTCCAGGCTGGTCTTGAACTCCTGAGTTCTAGTGATCCTCCTGCCTCAACCTCTTAAGTAGCTGGGACTATAGCCACCCACCACTGTGTCCAGCTCCAAACCAATATTTAAGTAAAATTTGTTTCACAAATGTATTCCAAAGTTGGAGACTACTCTTATGTAAAACCAAAAAGAGCTTATAATATTACCGAGTTATTATGTAATTGGTACAGTACGCTACTTCAATTTCTAACATTACTTTTAGCAAGGGCACAAATGATCACAACTTTAAAAGTTTGACTTAGAATGTGTAGGCGTTTGTCTTTTTCTTATTTTTACAGGGTTTTGGTTGTTTGTTTTAACTGTTTAGTCCCTTTTGTATTTGGGGGAAATGCCCACCTTAAGAGTTTTGGTGAAAGGCAGAGTCACCTCCCAAATGTTTGTTTTGTCAGGCCCCCTTGGAAAACCAGCTTGCACACCTGACCGAGGCGTGGTCCTTCACACATACCATGTTAAGACTTTGAATGAGGAGTTCATGATGGAAAGATGCATCCATAGGGACAATTTGGTAGTGGTGGGTGACCTCGATGGTGGCAGGTACTTTGAGTTCCCAGGGACTACAGTGACAGAAGTACAGAGGCAGAAGCCATAGCCAGCACTGGGACCATGGTGGCACAACCTGTGGCATCGATGTTTAGTGGTGACCAATAGCAGTGTCCCCATCTGACTCAACTACAATGTGATTATAGCAGCATTGGCCCCATACCCAGATGCCAGCCACTTTTTTATCCAGCATAGTCTCTGGAAATTCACCACCACATCTGCAGAGTACATGCACATATGTGTATAAACATAGTGTAGACTTCCAACATTAGACCATGTCACTTGACATAACTTTCCAGTCGTGTCTCCCACTATTACTACACTCTGCTAGATGACTGGTACCCTGTACTTTTCCACTTTCCAGCCCCAGATATTCCTGTTCCTCTTGTCTGGGATGAAATTTCCCTTTCTCTCCAAGGTCTTCTGCTTTTAGAGAACTTCTCCTCCTTGACCAATAAGCCGAAGATACTGGTTACCCCAAGATCCATCAACTAGAGAGGACTCTATAGGTAGGTCTGGTGAGAAACTCCTTTTGTGCTTTTGACAAGGTAACTCCCTCCTGGATCATGGGTGGTAGAGACTGAGCATCCCCCCAGAGAGCAAAGAGGGCCTGCTGATGGCTTGAGCTGAGTGCACTTGCTACCTGCCTAGTGATGAAAGGGAGAGGGCATCCTGCCACCTAAGTGTGTGAATCCCCACCCCCATCATGCTTGCTATCACTTTCTCTTTCTCCTCACAGTGATTGTCTCTCTATAGTGTCACCCCTAGTAAACAACCTTGCGCTTCCTTAGCTGATGTACCATCCTTGATGGAATGGGAAAGGGAGGTTCCTTTTCTTCTTTACCTCAAGCAATCCTCTTGCCTCAGTCTCCTGCATTGCTGGGATTACAGGTGCTCACCAACCAGCTGGTTTTTCTATTTTCAGTAGAGCCAAACTCTTGCTCTTGCTCAGGCTGATCTCGAACTCCTGAGTTCACGCAATCTACCCACCTCCACCTCCCAGAGTGCTGGGTTGACAGGGGTGAGCCCTGCCTTGTCAGTAT
>CAUYQV010090308.1:0-13665 GCA_963574575.1 Galagoides demidoff
TTGTCTCTAGGTGGCAGTATAACAGTCAATTTTCTTACACACATATATATTTTGAGACAGTCTTAAACTGTCGCCCTGGGTAGAGTGCTGTGGCATCATAGCTCACAGCAACCTCCAACTCAGGCTCAAGTGATCCTCTTGTCTCAATTTTTCTATTTTTACTAGAGACAGGGTCTCGCTTTTTGCCCAGACTGGTCTCGAACTCGTAAACTCAAGCGCTCCACCCGCCTCAGCCTCGCCAGAGTGCTGGGATTGCAGGCATGAGCCGCCCCACCTGGCCCCAATCAATATTTTTAAAGATCCAGATGTTTATTTCACTGATTTTTCCTACTATTGTTTGACTTTCACTTTCATCAATATTTTCTCTCCTATTAATAATTTCTCTTCTACCTTTGGCTTTATCTTTTTGTTTTCCAGTGTCATAAGGTGGAGGATTAGGTCGTTGTTTAAAAAGAAGCAGGGGTGCTACAAAGCTTCCTCTGGCTAGGTGCTTATCTACATCCACACAATGTTGATATGAAATTCTAAATATTTCCTCATAGCCAATATTCATTTTGCCTTTATACCTAGTTTATTTAGGAGATCACAGCTTCATTTTAAAGTGTTTGGGAATTCTTTAATAATAAGTTTAATTTTATTATGGTCTGAGAGACACTCATATAATTCCAATATTTACTACTTTATTGAGTTTTTATTTCGTGTCTTAAAATATCATTTGCCTAAATGTTTTAATGGACTTGAAAATGTTGTGTTCTGCCCTTGCTACTTTTAGCATTCCACGAAATAAATGTCAGTTAGTTCAAGTTAGCTGATACGGTTTTATAAGTATTGTATATCTTTATTTTTATATTCTCATTATATCAATTACTGAAAGAGATATGTTGAAAATTTCACCCGTCATTATGAATCTGCCTGTTTTCAGTTTGTTAGTTTTTTCTTCAGATATGTGAAGGTCTAAATTTAAGTCCATATACATTCAGGAGTTTTATGTTACTTATGAAATCAACTGTGTAATGTCACTTTGTAATGTCCCCCAAAATATTCCCTCTTAGGATGTATACTTTATCTCTTATAAACATAACAAGTCCAGATTTCTTTTTGACAAGATACTGCATTAGAGGATATATCTAATACAAAGTTTATTGAATCATTATTATTCAATTTTTAACAGCTTTATTAGGATATATTTCACCCATTTAATGTAGCATGCAGGGATTTTAGTATAGTCATAGCTCTAAAACCATCTCCACATTATAATTTTAAATTACTTACCAGATGTTAAAAAAAAAAAAAAGCTCAGCAGGGTAGGTGGCTCACACCTGAAATCCTAGCATTCTAGGGGGCTGAGGCAGGGGTGAACCCGCCACCTCCTTTGAGTTCAGAAGTTCAAGACCAGCCTGAGCAAAATTGAGACCCATTTCTGTTAAAAAATAGACAATTTAGCCAAGTGTCCTGGTGGGCGTCTGTAGTTCCAGCTCCTCCAGAGCCCCAGGAGTTTGAGGTTGCGGTGAGCTAGGCTGATGTCACAGCACTAGAGCCTGGGCAACAGAGTAAGACTATCTCAAGCAAACAGAAAACCTTCTGGACCATTAGTAGACATTCCACATTCCCATTCACCCTTAGTCCCAGACAAACACTCATCTATTTTCTGTGCCTATCCATTTGCTTATTCTGAGAATTTTATATAAAAAGAATTACGTAACATATATATAGTCCTGTGAGAATATCCTCTTTCGAACATTATAAAACTTCTGCGGTTCCTCCATGTTCTTGCATATGTCAGCAAATGACATTTCATTGTGTAGACACACCCCAATTTGTTTTGATAGAAATTTAGGTTGTTTCCACCTTTTGGATGTTGTGGATAGCACTGCAACATACAAGCTTCCGTGAAGACCCAAGATTTTAATTCTGTTGGTGACACAGCTAAGAGTGAAATTGCTGGATCCTGTGGTAACCACATGCTTAAGATTTTGAGCAGTGCCCAAGCCATTTTTCAAAATGACTACACCATTTAAATTTTAGTCATCGTTGAAGGAAAGTTGTAACTTCCCCGTATCCTCCTCCCAAATATTTATTATTGCCTGGCTTTTTTGACGACGACAGCTATTCCACTGGTTGAAAAGTGGTATCCCGTTGGGGTTTTGATTTTTACCTAGTGGCTAATGAGCATCTTTTCATACGCTTATTGACTGCTTACAGTGCCTCCTATTTATTTCATTTTATTTTTTTAATGAGAAATGTCTGTTAAAGCCCATTGCCTATTTCCAGTCAGGTTGTTTTTCTATGGAGCTGTCATAGTTCTTTACAACCATGTTACACCATACTCTGGATAGAAAATTATTGTCAAATTCACGTTTCACAAATATTTTCTGCCATCTTGTTGATTATCTCATCCCATTCCTAAATGGTCTTCTTTGAAGAACGAAGTTTTAATTTTGATGAAGTCTAATTTCTCTCTCTTTTTTTTAACCTTTTGCACTTATAATAATTATTGTCATATCTAAGAAATCACTGCCTAATCCAAGGTCAGGAGTTGTTACCATGTTATTTTTTAGAAATTTTACGGCTCTTGCTCCTAAATTTGGGTCTGTAATCCATCTTGAGTTAATTTTTGTGTACGGTGTGAGGAATGATTCTAACTTAACTCTTGGGCATGTCGATATCCAGCAGCATTTGTCCAGAAGACAATTAATCCCCAATTTCACTGGCTTGGCCCCTCTGCTGAAAGTTGTTTGACTGTAAAAGTAAGGACTAATTTCTGTGCTCTCAGTTCTATTCACCGCTCCCTGTGTGTGTGTGTTCATGGAACATTGATTTGATTATTGTCACTTTGTGGTGAATTTTGAAGTCAAGATTTGCCAGTAATCTTACCTTTTTCTTCTTTTTGATATTATTTTGATCATCTGGATGTATTGCATTTCATGGATTTTAGGATTGGTTTTGACAGAAAGTGCAGTTGGAATTTTGATAGTAATTGTATTAAATCCGTATATCTGTGGTTTTAGGTTTAGTATAATAGTTCCACGCTATGAACCTAGGGTATCTTTCCAATTAATTGGAACTATTTATTTCTTAAATGTTTCTTGTTTCTACATTATCCATGTGCAAATTTTGCGCTTCTCTTGTTAAACTGAGTGCCAGGTACTTAATTCTTCTTGATGCTATTGTAAATGGGTTTTTTCTTAATTTCGCTTTCGGATCATTCATGACTAGTGCATAGACATCAATTGATTTACAATGTTCATATTTTACTCTGCAACCTTACTGAACTTTTTAAAAAGTTCTATTAGCTATTTTTAATGTATCCTTAAGATTTCTATGTATTGGAAAATTCCATATTAATAGAAATATTTTTTTGGTTCTTAATTTATCATCTGGATACCCCCTTTTTTTTTCAGTGTAGCTATTTTCCTGTTGTACTTCCAGTACAAATACTCTCCTGTGTTCTTTATCTCTGGGGTTGAGCACTGACGTTTTTGTATTAAGGATCGTTTTTCACAGATCCCTTCCGTCAATTTGAGGCAGTTGACCTTTATTCCCCAGTTTGTTCTTTTAAAAAGTTAGGTTTTCCTATGCTTTTCTGAGCTGATTGAAATACTCATGAAGCTTTTGTCTGTTATTTTGTTAAGATGATACATTACCCTTGGCTCCTTTGTGTTAAATGAACCTTGTATTCTTGGGGAAATGACCACGTGGTCATTTTGATGTTGCTGGATTGGGTTTGTTGGCATATAATTGAGGACGTTTAATCTTTTTCTTTGTGATAAAATATACACAAAAAAAAATTTATGATTTTTGGGGGGGGGCGCCTATGGCTCAGTGAGTAGGGCACCAGCCCCATATACTGAGGGTGGTAGGTTCAAATCCAGCCCTGGCCAAACTGCAACAAAAAAATAGCCAGGTGTTGTGGCAGGTGCCTGCAGTCCCAGCTACTCAGGAGGCTGAGGCAAGAGAATCACCTTAAGCCCAGGAGTTGGAGGTTGCTGTGAGCTGTGATGCCACAGCACTCTACCCAGGGGGACAGCTTGAGGCTCTGTCTCAAAAAAAAAAAAAAAAAAAAAAAAAAAGAAGGGCAGGATGGAAATGTTAGGCTATGAACTGAAATGGAAGTCCACAGGCAGAATTTCTTCTTTTTCTGGGAAGCCTGCTCTAAAGATCTTTCCACTGATGAATGAGGCCAGGAAGACCTCCTTCCTCTAGAACACTCTTTCTTGCTTAAAGTAAATTGATCCGGCTGGCACGTGTGGCTCAAAGGAGTAGGGTGCCTACCCCATATGCAATAGGTGGCAGGTTCAAACCCAGCCCCCGCAAAAAACTGCAAAAAAAAAAAAAAAAAGTAAATTGATCATAGATTTAATCTATGAAATACCTATAAAACAACTCCTAGATTCGTTTTCAACCTAATGACCTGAGGCTACAGCCTAGCCAAGCCGACGCACAAAACTGACCGTCACACTAGTTTCATTCTTTGCTTTGGATAGACACACTTCACTTGGATCAGTAGATTTTGGCTTCAGTTCTCAGTTTTACTATTTTGCTCATATGCATATTTTTATTTTTATTTTTTTTATGCAGTTTTTTTGGCCAGGGCTGAGTTTGAACCCGCCACCTCCTATATATGGGGCCAGCGCCCTACTCCTGGAGCCATAGTCGCCACCCTATTTTTACTATTTTATAATAAAGAGTGTATGTCACCCAGGAAGTGCGACATACACCCTTACACAGTGCCCGTTGGGTAGGAACACACCAACCCCCTCCCTCCTCCTCTCTCCTTCCTTCTCCCTTTATTTTTATTGTTTTAGTGGGAGACCAAATCCTCTGAGGTCCTCACTCTGCCATTTTGGAAGTTATCTCTAAGTTTCAATTTTGTATTTCCGATGTTGGCTTATTATTTTAATATTTTTGTATGATCGTCCTAGGTTTTATAATATTTTTAATTAATTAAAATATGCCTTTGTTGGCTCGGCGCCTGTGGCTCAATCGGCTAGGGCGCCAGCCACGTACACCTAAGGTGGCAGGTTCAAATCCCCAACCCGGCCCTCCAAACAACAATGACGGCTGCAACCAAAAAATGGCCGGGCGTTGTGGGGGGCACCTGTGGTCCCAGCTACTTGGGAGGCGGAGGCAGGAGACTCGCTTGAGCCCAGGAGTTGGAGGTTGCTCTGAGCTGTGATGCCATGGCACTCTACCCAGGGGGATAGCTTGAGGCTCCTTCTCAAAAAAAAAAAAAAAAAAGAACCCCCTAGCAAAAACCCTGGGACCAGATAGATGGCTTTACTGATGAATTATACCAAAACTTTTAAGAAGAATTAACACCATCCTTTTCAAAGTCTCCAAAAAAAATAATTGAAGAGGATGAATTATTTCCAAACTCATATTATGAAGCCAGTGTCTCCCTTATGTCATGGTATACAAGGACAAAAAAGAAGTGAAAAATAGGAAAACATTCCTAATGAACATACATGCAAAAATCCTTAAGAACAACAAGATAGAAAACTGAATTCAGCAGCACTGTGAAAGGATCGTACGAAGACCAAGCGACATTTATCTCTGGGATACCAGGATGTTTCAACTCATACAAATCAATAAATGCGATACATGACATTTAAAAATTGTAGAGGAATGGACACCATGCTTGCAAAGGACAGTTACTGATACTTATCACATTAAAAGGAAACACTGAGAACAAGACAGTCTCCTGGCAAGCCTAGACACGTTTTGTGACTTGGGGGCAAACCCTCAAGTAACTCAATGTTCTGGAATGAGATAAGATGGGTCACTCACCAGTAAGCAGGTGTTAAACATTGATGCTTGGTGCTTCATCATGGGGGTTGTGGGGAAAGAACACGTGAGGAAAGAGCACATGGCGATCCTTACTCATGCAGCCCTCGTATGTCATTACCGTAACTTTCCACACCTGTTGTGTGTAACCTTAATAAACAGTCATTGCAGACGGGGCTCTGGGCTACCCTGCACTCAAGGTTAGCCTGCTTCCCACAAGCTTGTACTTCTAATCCGTGTCATGCCTGGTTCCTTCCTGTGGTGACCGAGACCAGGGCCTTAGGGGTCGTGACAAAAAATACCATTTAAAAATATCAAGGAAACCATATCTAAAAAGCTACATGAAATAGATAATAAATTTAACTTAGGAGGTGAAAGATATGTACACAAAAAGACTATCACACATTTATGGAAGAAATTGAAAACTTCACAAAAAGTGTAAATACTAGAAGAATTTGAATTGTAAAAACGTCCACACTGCACAAAGCAACCTATAAGGTTCAATTCAACTGTTACCAAAATTTCAATGAAATTTTTATGATAAAAAATCCATAAAATTTCTACCTGAAAAGGCTCTGAATAGCCAAAGCTATCTTATACAGAAAACAAACAAACAAAAACCAAGAAGTCAAGGACATTGCAATGTCTAATTTGAAAATCTACGACAAAACTACAGTGTTGAAAATAGCCTGGTGTTAGCATGGGGTCAGACATTAGACAGATGGAACAGAATAGAAACCCCAGGAGTAAATTCATATATTCATGGTCAATTTATTTTTTATAAAGATGCCAAGAACACACAACAGAGGAAGAATGGACTCTTCATAAATGGTACTGGAAAAACTAGATATCCAGATGGAGAAGAAGGAAAATAGACCTTCACTTTACACCATATACAAAAATCAGTGCAAAATGGATTAAAGACTTAAACACAAGACCTGTAACTATAAAATCACTAGAAGAAAACATAGGGGAAAATATCTAAGACCGTCCATCAGAAAAGGGCTAATAAGCTAACTGCGCGTAGGAAACTTAACTCAGCAAGTTAAGAAACAAGAAAGTAAGAAAACAAATTACCTAATTTATAAAAATATAGTCACAAACCCTAAATAGAAATGTCTCAAAGGAAGACATACCAATGCTGAACAGGTGTGCAGCAAAATGGACCCCACAACAATCATTTGGAAAATGCAAAGGTATCTACTAACACAAGGAGGTATTTCCTCTGACCTGTTAGAATGACTACAATCAAAAAGCAAAGGTAACAGGTGTCAGAGTGAATGTGGAGAGGATAACCACACTGTGGGTGGGAATATAAGTTAGTGCAGTCACTATAAAAAACATATGGAGTTTCCTTAAAAATATTAAAAATAGAACTATCATATGGGGTGGTGCCTGTGGCTCAAAAGGGTAGAGCGCCAGCCCCATATGCCATAGGTGGTGGGTTCAAACACAGCCCTGGCCAAAAAAAAAAAAAAATTAAAAACTACCATATGATACAGCATTCTCACAATCAAAATAATATATATGATGGTAAGTCTGTGAGGTTACCTACATATAGAAGTTAAGTGGCTTCATATAGCCTTTCCTTAATATATTCACATTTCAAAACATCCTGCTATACTCCATAAATGCATATAATTTTTACCTTGCAAAATAAATGAATAAGCAAATAAACCTTTAAAAAAGAACTAAATTGCAGAATACATATGTTTGAATTTCAAAATATCGTACAAAGCTACAGCAATCAATACAGCATGATCCTGGCAACAGGATAGACATACAGGTAAATAGAAGAGACATCCAGAAGTCAGGTATAAACTCCGACACTGATGTTCAATTAAATTTTTAAATGCAATGGAACACCTGTGTATCTGTACATGAAGTGTGAAGTCAGTCACCTTTCCACCCCACCTAAACATTAATTCTAAGGGAATTTAAATCTAAATACCAAAAAGTATAAAAAATTAGAAGGAAATATAATGTCTTTCCAACTTTGCCTTTCTAGATATCTAATCAAAAATACATGTAGCAAAAGAAGGAAATAGATAAACTGGACTTCACTGAAATTAAAAGCTTTTGTGCTACAAATAATACAATCTAAAATCGAAAAGAAAGTCCACAGAACAAGAGAAGTTATTTGCAATTCATATATCTTATGAGTGGTTTAAATTTAGAAATATACAAATAATGATTACACTCAATTAAAAGAATTCAAATAACCCAATTACAAAATGGACAAGGGGTCTGAATAAAAATCCTCTACAAGTAGATACACTTATGACCAATGAGCACTTGTGAGATGCTCAGAACCTTTATTCATTAGTTAAATGCAAATCGAAACCACAATTGCATGCAAAACTGGTTCAGAATTCAAAATTTTTCAGCGTCACTCACCATACAGAAGAAAAAAAATCACGTCCTATTGAAAGATGCTGAAAAATCATTCCACAAGTTCAGCACCCATTCGTGATAAAATGTCTCAAAAATAGAAGTAGAGGGAAATAATAAAGAAAATGAAGAGGAACTACCAAAAATAAATAAAGAAAGAAAAACCTGTAGCTAAAGCATTTTATTGGGAAAGGCTCAATTCTTTCCTCTGCAAATGGGAAAAAAGGCAAAAACGCTCATCTTCAGATTCTTACTCAACATGGTGCTGGGATTTCTCACCAGTGGGATCGGGTTATGACCCTCCCTGTTTAAAATGATGGTCTATTTAGAAAAATCCAAGAAATTAACCAATAATTAATTAATTAGTTAGTAAGTAAGCTTGGTACGTTTTCAGGGTAGTAGAAAATATTTAAAATTGTTTATACTAGCAATGAAAAAATGGGGAATGAAATGTAAAATATAACACCCTTTATATTTGCACAAAATGAAATAATTAGGCTTAAATCTAAAAAAAAAGGAAGATTCAGGTTTGCATGCTGAAAAGTATAGAACAGTAATTAAATAAGCCAAAGAAGATCTTAAAAACCAGAGAGCCATGCCATATAGAAAGTAAAAGTTTAATTCTCCTCAAACTAACATGTAGGATTAACAAAACCCCTCCCCCAACAAGTAATGTGGAAGAATCATTCTATGAGGTTTTAAGATTTAACATATAGCCAAATTAGTCAAGTTTGCATTGCATGGCAGAGGGATAAATAAATAGATCAATACAGGGAATGTACTTTGGTCTACCCAGCAGTAGACCCACACAAATAATGTGCTATTGATCTGTGGCAAAGTTGTCAGAGCCATTTAATGGAAGAAAGATAGCTTTTATTAAAAACGGTGCTTTGGTATTTACACTTGATCTTAGACTTAGCCAAAAGCCTGAGAAGTAATGTTCTTTTTTTTCTTAATTTTTATTAAATCATAACTGTATACATTTATGGGGTACAATGTGATGATTTGATATACAATGTGGAATGCTTCAATCAAACTAATTAACGTAACCATCACCTTACTTATTTCTTGTGGTAAGACATTTATGATATACTTAGTTATTTTGAAATGTACCCTTACATAGTGCACATTAGCCCACATGACAAAATCCCCACACTGCTGATGTTGGCATGGATGTGGAGAGAAGGGAAAACTTCCACACTGCTGGTGGGACTGCAAACTAAAAGTCTTTTTGGAAAGAAGTATGGAGAATTCTTAAGGAACTAAAAGTTAACCTACCATTTGATTCTACAGTATCATTACTAGGTATCTACCCAGAAGAACAAAAATAATTTACAACAAAGATATTTGCACCAGAATGTTTATCGCAGCCCAATTCATAATTGCCAAGTCATGGAGCAGTCTCAATACCCATCAACCCCTGAATGGGTAAATAAATTGTGGTATATGTATACCATGGAATACTATTCATCCATAAAAAATGGAGACTTTACATCTTTGATGGTTACATGGATGGAGCTAGAATATATTCTTCTTAGTAAAGTATCTCAATAATGGAAATAAAAGTATCCATTGTACTCAATACTATTAAGATACCAGTATATGAATACTTACACATTCATGAGAAGTAACGTTCTTTAGCAATTAGACATCCACAGTAATGACAAATAGAAAATAATGAACTTAAGTCTCAGATCTTACAAAATTTAAGTCAAAATGGATCACCAGTGTAAATGCAGAAAGTAAAGTAATAATATTTTTAGAAATAACACTGAGAAAAACTTTATAATCTATGATTAAGCAAAGAAATATTTGGCTTATTATTAAAAGCATGATCTGTAAAAGGAATAAAATGATGAATTGGATTTTATCAAAAATAAAAAGTCTTGCTCTCAGAAAGACCTTGATAAGATGATGAGAAGGCAAACTACAGACTGAAAGGAAATATTTGCAAATACTATCAACAGAAAACTACTATCTGGAACAGAAAAGGAACTCTCAAAACTCAACTGCAGAAAACAAAACAACAACCAACCAAAATAATCCAATTGGAAAATGACCAAAAGGCATGAGGAGGCATTTCATGGAAGGGGATACAGAGATGGAAAACAATCAGAGAATTGTTCAACATCAGCTATCACTACATACCTGTAAGAATGAACCCCCCCCCCCCAAAAAAAAACAAAACAAAACAGTGGCAACAGTTGTGTTACTGGATATAATAAGAAATATATATCGGGACTTTGTCCCTGGTTTCTGCCACAGAGCTCCTGAAATGCTTGGGATTTCTGAGTTAATGGCATAAGAGGAGCATCTTTTTGACTTTGGCTCCTGCAGGCATTCAGGAAGTTTCTCTGAGTTCAGCAGAGTTTGAAAATTCTTAAAGGATTTGCCTGAGATCCTGCCCTCTCTGAGCACTGTTCAACCTGCTGCTGGCCAGAGGACTCTCCCACAGCCTCTGCCTGTTTGTGCCCATCTGCGGGCTGACTTGTATCCTTAAATTGAAGCTGAAGACCTAGGCCTAGATTGTCCAAGAGAGAGAATAAAGGCTAAAGTTGTCTGAGACAATCGAGTGCACTGGCCCTTTACTATGTATCATTGTGGGCACCCAAGAAGCCCCAGTGAGTCCTGGACAGAAATAGAGGCCATCAGGACAAGAGAGAGCAGCTCCACTCCTGCATGGCTGAATCCACCCAAATGTCAGCAAGGAGAGCAGCTTCCCATCACAGGTGCAGAAACGCCTGCCATTGGAGGAGCTCCTCACCTCGATTCACGTCAGTCCCCAGACCCATCCCAGGTCTGTGCCCTTGTATGGCAAAGATTAGACACTGCTGCCTAAAATCCAGGCTACAACAGCCATGCAAGGATGTGCACTTGGGGTGAGTCAGTCAGAAAGCAAATTGTGGGAGGGAAGTGGTGGTTTAAAGTAGTAGCATGTGGAAAAGTAGTAGGTAGTGGTGGTTTGAGGTAGTGGGAAATTCTCAGTGGGTCCCTCCCCATCAGTACCATTTGTCCTGTCACCTGTTTAGAAGACAGAGCACTCAGGGCTGTTTTTCCCTGTGTGGCAGAAATAAATGGTCAGACCTTCCCCCTTCTGGTACCTACTTGCCTTCAATGTCCTGCAAAATTTCACCAAGTTCCTTCCAGCACTTGCAAGGGCTTTTCTTGGGCTCTTTCAAGTCCAACCTGGGGGCAGGGTTTGCACCTGTGGGCCCAGGGATCAGCCTGGCTGGACGCTCATCGGGTGATGGTCAGAGCTTGGAGAACTTGTCTGCATGCAGGACTCATCACACTTGAATATACATAAAGGTCACTCAGAGGCACTGAGTGAGGTTTGGAAGTTTGGATGCACTGGGGAGGATTCAATTTCTGAATTCTGCAATTTCTTGCAAGCTTTTGGTTACTCTCAGGTAAATAATCTGTGAGTTTATAATCAGGAAGAAATCGATTGTAGTGTTTAATAAGCAAAGCACCCATGTGAAACACCACATATGGGTGATTTTATAAACGTAGAGACAGATTTTTAAAACATAGCTTACCAATACAAATTAATAATGAAATAATTTTCTCACATCAAGAGAAAATTCCCCATAATTCTTTCTAGACAAATACTTCCACAGATGAAGAGCTGTTATTTCGGGACAGAGTACTTGTTTAAAGAATGCAGATGCCAAAGTGAGCCCTGCACCAGGAGTCTGTGAAGATTTGATCATTGACACATCAAATACTGATGGATTGTGTAGCTTCCTGTTTGCATTCCATACACCCCCCTGCTTCTATTCAAATTATTATAAATAAATTATATCCCTTCACCAAAATCATTTACTTCCTAGTTTGATAAGTTTCATTTTACATACAAGTTCCTTCACACAATGGAAATTGATGTTGTGGTGAGTTCTAAACTTGACAGCACCATTTCTCGAAAACACCATCCTCTCCATACTGAAAGGCTGCCATCCCTGGTCAGATCATTGACATTAATGGGCTTCGGAGGGAAGACGTTATTTCTGGGGCACTTGGTTGCATTCTATTGGTGTTTGCGTGTGACCCCACACCAGAGCCACTCCGCCTTCACAAGTGTAACAGTGAAGTCAGAATTACAATCGGGAAGCGGCAGGGCAGCTAGTCATTTCCCGTCTAAGGGACGAGTGTCCTGCAGCTGTGCCTGTGATTGGCTGTGAGTGGGGTGGGTGGGCGTGGCTTTGGGATGACTCATAGGGCGGGGTGGAAGCCGCCAGCCAGCCAGGGTATAAAGGCGCTGAGCTGACGCTTCAAGCTGCCTTTTGGAGAAGGTCTCCACAGCGGAAGGAAGCTTCCTGGAGTTGTGCTATTGTCAGTGCTCGTGTACACCCCAGACTTCAGTGCCCAACCCCTCTCCTCGGCCCCAGGCACTCTGTGCCAGGCAGGGGTCCCCATCACTTCTGCTGGTGAAGCCATCCATGCCCACTAAGAGGAGGACTCACGTGCCAGCTACTGGGGAGAAGCCAGTGCACTGCCTGGAGCAGCCCCAGGGCCACCAGGGGCTGGGTGGGCCAGGGCACGAGGCAAGGCTGTTGCCAGCAGCAGCAGAGCCCCTCCTGCCTGGTCTGGGGAGCCCCCTGAACTCCTGCATGGGGGACAGAGCCTTTGCCTCCTTGGGTGGCTCCGACAGTACCAAGGGGAGGCACCGGCCTCATGAATGCACAGTTACTTTGGCGGGGCAGGGAGCCCACTCGAACGTCTGGCCAGTCAGTTGAAAAAGCGAAAGCTCACCTTTGACCCCGTGACTAAACAGATGAAAACTCTGACCCAGAAGCAGCCAAAGTGGACATACAGCCCTGTGCAGGCAGAGCAGCCCAGGGCAAAGTTGGAGCCAGAGGCAAAGGCCAAGGCCAGCCCCGGCAGCTCCTTCCAACAGACGAACTGGGAGGAGTTGTCTCACAAGGAGATGATCCCCTCGGATCTCGGCCTCCAGATCAGCCAGCTCCCGTCCTGGTCCTCCACAAGTCGGCATGCCCCTGGGGCCCATCCCTTGGTGCCCCAGTATCTGGAGCAGGAAGAGAACATTAGGCCAGGGGCCCCAAAGCAGCAGGTGCTGGTGCCTCAGGCCCCGCCCACAGACCTACCAGGGCTGACCCCGGGGGTCACACGGGAGGATCTCCACAGACTTCAGACCCGCCAATGGCCAGGGGTGAACGAGTGTCAGGACACACAGAGCAACTGGTACAACTGGACCCAATGCATATCCGTAGATAGGGAGGACAGCAGCGGGCCCTTGACTATTCTGCCTTATGTCTGCTGGACTGACCAGCCTCTCAACCTCAGCTCCTTGCCTGGCATCCTGATATTTTGGTGATGTGAATGGGGTTGAAGGTTCCTGCATTTGCAAATATAGGTATCAGCTAGTTAGGATGTGTGAAATTGGTACTAGACCAAGACTGACCCATGCCTCCACCACACCACAGTACACTTAATTCTGTCTGAGGTCCTGGAAACCTTTATTTTAGATCT
>CAUYQV010090310.1:0-36118 GCA_963574575.1 Galagoides demidoff
GACATGGAAATTAAACAATCCTGTGCTGAATGAGAGTTGGGTGCCGGAAGAAATAAGAGATAAACTCATTAACTTCCTTGAGTATAACAACAATGATGACATAAGCTACCAAAATCTGTGGGATACAGCAAAAGCAGTCCTGAGAGGAAAATTTGTCACTTTAGATGCCTACATTCAAAAAATAGAAAGAGAGTACATCAACAAACTCACAAGCCATCTACTATTTTTCAAAATAGCAGTAGTCAGAATCTAAATTCTCAATACATAAATACAATAGAAGTCCATTTGTTTCTCATGCAAAGACCCAGTGTATTTAAATGTCTCTTCATGGCAGCTGTTCTCCAGGAGGTAACTTGGCAATCCGGGGTCTATTTATTTGGTGACTCTGCAGTCTCAATTCAAGATCTCCTTTGTCGTTGCAGTGGAGAAAGGGCACCTTTCAGTTTGTCAGCTTTGAGGAGTGATGCTCATTATTCCTGCTGACATTTCATTGGCTAGAACTGGACACGTGCCACCACCTAACTGCAAGTGTATTGGGAAGTGAGGTTGTCTGTGTGCTATGGAAGGAATGAAGAAACCAATTTTAGTGTAGACTAGCTATGTCTATCATTTCCCTAAATTTATTATTTTTAAGCAAAGGATTAGTTCAGAGCTCAAAATTGTTCAAATAGGGGGTTTGACATGCATGTAAATTTATAACCAGTAAAATTGAATTATTTGCCACTTGAGGATAATTGGCAGGTTAAGGATTACTCAAGGATTTCCCTAAAGAAACTACATTCTTATGGCAAATGTGATGGAGCCAAGTGCACTTTCCTAATGCCATAATTCTTATTCTTTAGCTTCCTTTGGGAAATTGGTTCTTTGCTATTATGTCTAACTTCTCCACTTTGCAATTGTTCCCACGAGAGTAGGAAGTATGGTTACTCCATCCTACTATGGTAGGCTTGGAGTGCTACCCTGAACTTAGACTGTATCATGAAAAATTTCAGCCAACCTATTAAGTCTTATGAAATTATTGACATTTAACCATTTTTTACTTATTTATACAAATAACAAATTTGTAGGCAGCATCATTATAGTTAATATTAGGTATAGAAATAACTAGAATGTTGACATTTCTGTTATTTTACCTATTTGCATTGATAGAATCCTAATTTAAATCTTCTTGAGCTCATTTCACATAAAAAATTTTGTATAATACATAGGCTTTTGTGTTGTAAAGATCATTGTTTTACACAACCTCTTCAATTATGACCAAAGTGTTCCCAACATGACCAATGGCTAATTTTAGTGAATTATTTAACAGGTTAATTATCTACAATTTCCTCAGAACATGAGGTTCTTCTTTAGGTCAAGTATTCATTTCACATTACTTAACTGCATAACTTACCATAATGAGAGATACATGAAGTTCCTTTTTCCTCTCGGCTTTACTGACGTATGATTGAAAAATAAAAGCAGTACATATTTAATATATACAATGTGGTGATTTGATATATTCATATATTGCGAAATAATTATCAAAGTCAAGCTAATGAATACATCTATCACCTTACATAGTGATCTTTTTTTATTTTGGTGAGAACACTTAAGATCTACTGTCTTGGCAAATTTCATGTATACAATACAGTGCTACTAATTACCATTATCTTGTGTACATTAGACATGAGATCCTCAAAACTTATCCAACTTGTAACCACAAATTTGTACCCTTTAACCAGCATTTCTCCATTTCCTCCTCCCTCTCTAGCTCCTGGCAACCACCATTCTACTCTGTTCCTGTGTGTTTGACATTTTTTGATTTCACACATAAATGATTTTATACATTATTTGTCTTTCAGTGTCTGGCTTATTTCACTTAGCATAACGTCCTCTTGGTTCATCTATGTTGTTGCAAATGCCAGGGCTCCTTCTTTTTTGTGGCTGAATGACATTGCATTGTATGTATTTTACATTTTCTGTATTCATTCATCTGTCTTGGATGCTAAGATTATTTTTATATCTTGGATACTATCAATAATGAACATGAGAGTGTAGATATCTTATTGAGATGCTGATTTTATTTCCTTTGGGTATATACCCAGAAGTTGGATTGCTATATTGTATGGTAGTTATATTACTCTTTCTTTTTTTTTTTAGAAGCTTCATACGTTCTCCATAGTGGTTGCATCAATTTACATTCTCACCAACAGTGTACAAGTCCCTTTCTTTGCAGCTTCACACTTGCTATCTCTTGTCTATTTGAAAAGAGCCAGCCTAACACCTAGATGATAACTCACTGGGACTTTGATTTGCATTTTCCTGCTCAGTTTGGTAAGAGTATAGCATTGCCCTCTTACCAAAACAAGATAAGGACATTGTAAGATAAAACTACAGGCCAATATCCCTGATGAACATATACGCAAAAATCCACACACAATACTAGCAAACTGAATTCAACAACACATTACAAGAATCATGCATGATGATTAAGTAGAATTATTTATTCCTAAACTGCAAGGATGGTTTGGCAAATGCAAATTAGCAAATGTGAAATACTGTGTTAACAAAATGAAGAATAAAACCCATATGATCATCACAGAAGATGTAGAAAAGCATTTGAAAAACTTCGATTGTCTTACATGATAAAAACTTTCAACAAATTAGGTATAGAAAGAATGTACATCAACATACAAACACCAGGTATGATAAGCCCACAACTAGCCTCATACTCAACAGTGAAAGCTAAAAGCTTTTCCTCTAAGTTCCAGAACAAGAGAATTTTCACTCTTGCTACTTCTATTCAACAAAGTACTGGAAGTCCTGGGCAGAGCAATTAGGCAAGAAAGAGGAATAGAAGATATCTGAATTGGAAAAAAATAAGTAAAATTATCTCTGCTTGCAGAAGACGTAATCTTATATGTGGAAAACCTTAAGGATGCCACCAATTTTTTTTTTTAAACTAATGCACACATTTATTGAAGGTGCAGGATACAAAATCAACATAAAAATCTGTCATATGCACTAACAATAAACTACTTGAAAAAGAAATTAAAAAAACAGGCCAGACACAGTGGCTCATGCCTGTAATCCCAGCACTTGGGAGGCCAAGGCGGGTGGACTACCTGAGCTCACAGGTTCAAGACCAGTCTGAGCCAGAGCACCTCATCTCTAAAAATAGATGGGTGTTGTGGCAGGTGCCTGTAGTCCTAAGTACTTGGGAGGCTGAGTCAAGAGAATCACTTAAGCCCAGGAGTTTGAGTTTTCTGTGAGCTAAGACGCCATGGCACTCTACTGAGGGTGACAAAGTGAAACTCTGCCTCAAAAACAAAACAAAACAAGAAACAAACAAACAAAAAAGAAATTAAGAAAACAATCTCATTACAATTGTGTGAAATAGAATGAAATACTTAGCAATAAGTTTAGCCAAAGGAGTGAAAGATCTCTATAAGGAAAACTGTGACCTGGATGAAAAAAATTCAAGAAGGCAATGGAAGAATATCCTATGTTCATGAATTGGAAGAATTAATATTGTTAAAATCTCCATAGTAACCCAAACAATCCATAGCTTCAATGCAATCTATCAAAATTGGTAGGTTATATCTTTGACAAAGGTTTAATAACCAGAATCCAAAGAGAACTCAAATATAGTAGTAAGAAAAGAACAAGTGATCCCATCTCAGTGTGGGCAAGGGACTTGAAAAGAAACTTCTCTGAAGAAGACAGGCGCAAGGCCTACCTAATACCAGAATTTTTCTGTTCAGTACATTCTTGGTCTTGGTGATTTGAAGAATGAATCTGTGGACCACAGATCAGTGGTAAGACAGGATTTATTTATAGAAAAGAGTACAGAAGTGCCAGAGCTCCTGGCAGAGAGAGAAAACTTGAGTTAGGAGAGAAAAAGTGCTCTCTCTCTCTGTCTATCTGTTTGTAGACTCTTTGTCTGGGGTCTATATAGTTGCATGGGGCCCTCCATAGTTAGATAGTTACATTTGGTGGGTTAGGTAGTCTGGGACGTCCTGTCTGGGACATGTCTGGGACATGTCTGGGTCATGTCTGGGACACTGTGTCTGGGGCAGGTCTGGTCCTTGATAGTTACATTTAGCAGGGTTGGTAGTTACATTTAGTGTGTCTGGGATATCCTGTCTGGGACATGTCTGGGACAATGTATCTGAGGCACATCTGGCCCTTGGTAGTTACATTTAGTGGGGCTTGGTAGTTACATTTAATGGGGCTTGGTACTCATATTTAGTGTGTCTGGGACATCCTGTCTGGGACATGTCTAGGTCATGTCTGGGTCATTGTGTCTGAGGCACATCTGGCCCTTGGTAGTTACATTTAGTGGGGCTTGGTAGTTACATTTAATGGGGCTTGGTAGTCATATTTAGTGTGTCTGGGACATCCTGTCTGGGACATGTCTAGGTCATGTCTGGGACAATGTGTCTGGGGCATATCTGGCCCTTGGTAGTTACATTTACTATAGATATTGGCATAGATGTGGAGGAAAGGGAACATTTCTGCACTGCTGGTGGGAATGCAAACTAATACGTTCCTTTTGGAAAGATGTTTGTAAATCACTTAGGGATCTAAAAGTAGACCTGCCATTCAATCCTGCAATTCCTCTACTAGGTATATATCCAAAAGACCAAAAATCACTTTATAACAAAGATATTTGCACTACAATATTTATTGCAGCCCAATTCATAATTGTTAAGTCATGGAAGAAGCCCAAGTACCCATCAACCCATGAACGGATCAATAAAGTGTGGTATATGTACACCATGGAATATTATACAGGCTTAAAAATGGATTCTTTACCTCTTTATCTTTACCTCTTTTATGCTTCATCCAGGGATGGAGCTGGAACATAATCTTCTTAGCAAAGTATCTCAAGAATAGAAGAAAAAATATCCAATGTACTCAGCCCTACTATGAAAACAACTTACAAGCACCCACATTTCTTTGTAATGCTATAACGTAACTACAGCCCAAGATGAAAGGGAAAGAGGAGGGGAAAGGGAGGGGAGTGGGTGGGATGGGTGGAGAGAGGGTAATTGGTGGGACCACACCTATGGTCCATTTTATATGGGTACATGTTAAATCTACTAAGTGTAGAATCTAAATGTCTTAACACAATAACTAAGAAAATGTGGTGAAGGCTATGTTTACCATAAAACCAGCACATTGTACCCCATAATAAGGTACACAGCTATGATTTAATAAAATAATAAAAATTAGAAAAATTAAAAAAAATCTCAACGGTATTTTCCACAGACATGAAAAAAAAAATCTTAAAATTCCTGTGAATCCATAAAAGATCCTGAATAGCCAAAGCAATTTTGAGAAAGAAGAACAAAGCTGGAGGCATTATACTTCCTGATTTCAAACTATAGTGCAAAAATATAGCAATCAAAACACGTGGGGCAGGTATAAAAACAGATGCATAGACCGATGGAACAGAATAGAGAACCCAGAAGTAGACCCAAGTGGATATAGTCAAGTAATCTTTGGGGAGGATGCCAAGAATACACAATGAGGAAAGGATAGTTTCTTTAATAAAAGGTGTCAAGAAAACTGAATATCCACATCCAGAAGATCTTAAACAATACACAAAAATTAACTCCAAACCAATTAGAGACCAGAAACCATAGAATTCCTGACAAAAAAATTAAGAAACAAGCTCTTTGACATTGCTCTTGGCAGTGACTTTTTTGTATATGACCACTAAAGCACTGGCGGCAAAAGCGAAAATAAACAAGTGGGACTACCACAATCTACAAAGCTTCGGCACAGCAAAGGCAACAATCAACAGAAGGAAAGAAAGGGCAACCTACAGAATAAGGGAAAATATTCAAAAGTAATTCATCAGATAAAAGGTCAATACTCAAAATATACAAGCAAATCATGCAACTCAAGAGCTAAATAAATATATATGTATGTAAATGAGCAAGTAAATAAAATCCAGTTAAAAAAAAAGGGCAAAGGACCTGAATAGATATTTTTCTAAAGAAGACATATGGTCAACAGGTACATGAAAAGGTGCTCAACATCATTGCTCATCAGGGAATAGTACTTCATTGTTCGGTTTACCACAAATTTAGTTGTGTAGCAGTAATACACGGAGGAAGCAAAGACTGTGAAGTCAGTTCTCATTGTCATGTTTTCTAAATTGTTGTTGTAACCTCCCTGAGAAACGACATATTGCCTCTTTGTCCCCTGTTTACCAAATTTCCAATAATTATGAAGATGACTGCTGTTGATTGAACACTTGCCTTGTTCCTGGCATTGTGCTAAGTGTTTCAATTACATCATCTACCTCTCCCTAATAACTTTATTAGGGAAATAACACATCTGTGCCAAAGGATTGTGAATGAGGAAAAGGTACCTAAGTCTGGGTATCTGGCAGAGGGCAAAGCCAGTGTTGGAATCCGGCTCTGTCTCCTATAGATGCCTACTTAGTTCGTGTTACCCCTGCTCTCCTTCACCTTCTGTTTCTTGTGAAAAGCAGTACAGCTCTTAAAAATGCACTCATGTGAAATCATCCGTATACTTAAATATTTCAATTGAAAGGAAATTTTAGTAGATGGTTTTGCAAACCAGAAATATAATAGTACCATATGTTTCAGAAGGCCTGGGTGTACAGAATTCTAAGTGAAAAACTGAGTTGTTGATATGTCCATCTGGATTTTTATATAATAAAAATAGGCTCAGAAATGTTTAACCTTTCTTAAGTGTAGCTGCTATGAAACAAGGTGTCTGTTTTATTATTTTTATAATTAAAAGTGAAACAGTCCCAAAGATGAATTCTTTGATGGTGTATTCCATAGAGTATGCCTCAGAAGATCTTGAAAATGATAAACCCTCAGTAGGTTTTGATGTGTGACCAGAACAGTGGTTTTGAAATAGACAACAATGTATTGTTTTTTCTCTAGAGGTTATTTCGGTGAAACTCTCATGTTCTCGATGTCCTTAATTTACTTTCCAGTATAAATATTTAAACTCATGAAACAAATTTAAAAGCAACAAATATTTTGGCTCTTAAGTTTCACGTAGTTTCAGTTTCAGACAATAAAACCAGGAAGTATTTCTGAATTGTAAGCTATCTTTATTAACATAATATGTTAGGCATGTTTTCTAAAAGGCTCACAGATTCTTTAAACAGTCAGGGAGAATATGATTTCATACCTATTTTATGGACATAATCCTTATGAATATGATACTAATTGGACGACAGCAAATGGAAAATAACAAAGGAAACCATGAATATCAGATTTTATATATTTGCTTTTTTACAAAAATCAATTCGTAAGTGGATGGAATAAAATGTACTATCACAACCTTTGTGGTCAAATTTACTTTTAATCATTTTTGCTTTATTATCTTTTGGCAGCTAGAAAATCTTTGATTGATCTTTGTGAAAAGAAATTAAACTTTAAACCTTATGTACTAAAAAGAAAAAGCTGCTAAGGTACACAGTGAATAAGCCTATTAACTTTAAAATTAATCAGCCAACATTAGCAAATTCAGTTAGGAAACTATGCCAATAATTATGTAATACTTATATTATGCTCCTGTTTGATTTACTCTATTTGCTAATTCCTCTGTAATAATGATTCATTATATTTTTGATAGCCTGTAATTTTTACTGCAAATATTTCAGTTTTCACTCTTTATATCTTTTTGGTTGTATGACAAAAAGATAGCCAAACTTGAGTGGGGAGAAATAATTACACCAATGCAAACAGTATGATAACATCCGAAAGGAGCATCGTGGTCCTCACCATGAAGACACAATAACCTGGAGTGAAATCATCTAGATTCCATTTCTAGCTCTATCACTTGTTAGCTGTAAACATTTGCACAATTATTTAACCCATGTAAGACTCAGTTTTCTGGTCTATAAAATGAGGATAATTAAAGCTACCTCACAGCATCCTTGTGACCCTGATGAGGTAATCTATTGATATACCTTAGCAGGGGTGCCCAACCTGCAGCCCGGGGGCTGCATGCAGATTTTTGGAGGCCTCTTTTGCTTATCGGTGGTGTCAGATATGTGAAAATTATGCACGGACTTTTTTTTGCTTATCAGCTTTCGTTAGTGTTTGCTTCTTTCACGTGTGGCCCAAGACAACTCTTCTTCCAATGTATTGTAGGAAGAAAAAAGGTTGCCTTAGCACATTAGTGCCAGCCCAGTAGCCAGCTCCTGAAAAGTGCTCAATACATCTCAGCTCTTGTTTTTATTAACCTGTCAGTAACTTTTTAAGAAGCAGAGGATTATTTGGATCTTTTAAAGTTTATATAGACATATCCATGTTGATTCTGAGCGACCCAATGGAAAAAATAATAAATATGTGAAGGATGTTTCTAACAATTAAGGTTTATTGGTAGCATTTGTAACAGTGGTATAAAATATTACTTGTAATAATGAAGATCCCCATGTACAAATCATATAATAGGTATAATTACAGTGGATTAATTGCATAACTAGAATTGTGAAAGTGAGTCAGAAAATAGTAACATTATGTACGTGTTAACATAGGCTGTTTATGCCAGTAGGGAATTGGGAATGTGTAAAAGTTACAATGATCAAGAAACTTGTGTTGCCTGTAAGAACTGCATGTAGGGAAAACCTCCCTCAACGAGGGAAATTGTCATGCCTGAGAACACAAAGATATCTAAGAAACCATTCTGGAATCACAGTGAGTCAAAAGGGGTCAGGACACTTCACTGAGAGTCAGTATTGTGGTATTCTTCCATATCACACAGAGTAGTGGACTGTTAACATTCAACACAGATTCTACTGAAGCAACACAGACAATTTGCATGTGAGGTAGGGGGAATGCTTATGTGACACACCTTATGTTACATAAGCTGGAATCACGAAAATATTAATATAACACTACTAAGGCTGTTTTTGGAATCACAACTGATGTATCAAGGACCTTTCATGCTTCCTCTCTTCTGTGAGCTCTTATTAGATATATTAATTATAAACTGACCATATATGAAGGAATAAATGACTTTTTTAGGGATGAAGCTTCTAGATTAATAAAGGATAAAAGGGTAAGAAGTCAAAATTTTATTATCACAGATAACTTGTCCTAAATTTTTCTCCCTGAAAAATTTTACTTTGTTACAAGGAGAGTAGAACTACTTGTGCCTGTGGCTCAAGGAGTAGGGCGCCAGCTCCATATGCCAGAGGTGGCGGGTTCAAACCCAGCCCCAGCAAAAAACTGCAAAAAAACAAAAAAGAGTAGAACTATATAGTTGACCACCTCTTTACCTCGACCACTTCCTCAGGTTAACCTAACATTCATAGACTGGACATGTACCACATGTACGTATTAGTACAGTAGGTCTAGTTCCTTATGTTGACCACCTCTGTATATTGACCAGTTTTTATTGCCCCTTGGGTGGTCAACTTACACAGGTTCTACTTTACATCATTTATTTTATTTGACCACTATTTTACATCTACTTAATTAGTTAAAATTGATGGAAGGCCTTGAAAGTGCCATGAGCATGTATGGAATGGTGAGATGCATCAGGCATACAGATCTTGCTTTCAAAAAGTTTATGGTCAAGATGTGAAGGTTAAGAGCCTAAGGTTAGGCAGGAAAAGATTAGGCTATAAGATATGTGTTGTGAAGTCCATTATGCTGTGAACAGTAAAATTACATATAAGTACTAGCTTTTCTGATAAGGCTCCGGGTAATGATCTCTGGGCTATTTGCAGAGATAAAGTAAACTCATACACTTAAGCTCTTCTTGCTATTATGCTGTAGGAATCATCCCTCCATTCGTCCATATATCAAATTTTTATAGAATGTCAACTCTGTCAGGCACCTAAGCCTATAAAAATGACTTAACCTTTCACAGAGTTCATAGTCTAGTTAAGGAGACATCACATTTTATTTACTTATCTCAGTGCTGGGACTAAAATAAATACCAGGTGCTTAGAGCAAACGAGATAAAAGTTTAGGGTGCAAGCATAATAATTATTGTTAAGGTTGGCTTAAAAATTATTAATTTAAAAGACAGAGTTTTACATCTTCGGGGTCACGAAATTGACCTTAATTTTACACATGAAGAGGTGTTCAGAGAAGATGAACGATTCGCTCAAGGTCACACAGTTTATTATTGGCCACTGAACGGAGAGTTGGATCCACCCCTGGCTATTTAAGCTCTACTCTGTTCCTCTTCTGATGGAGCCCACTGCCTCAGGATGGTTAATGGTTAATATAAATGTTTTATGGAGAGTCTGAGCCAAAGCACTGCTATTTAAAAAGGGGATAATTTAGTGATACAAGCGGCTTAATGGCAGGTACCAGATTAGAAACAGATTTACTCTGCAAAGACCAACAAAAGAATTAATGCAGCTTTATGAAGATATTGTCTTACAAATTAGGGAGTTGTCACCATTCCATATGATTCTGTTGCGAAGGTAAAGAGACATTTTGTAGAACATGAAAAATGTAAAGGTCCGGAGCAGTTTTTTAAGTCCAATAAGAAAATACCCGTACCCACTTAGGGATAAGTGTACGGATAATAAATGGCATTTGGCTTTCGGCAAACGGCAATTCTTTGTGATCAGGCTGAAATAGGCTTTTAATAAATTGAGATTATTTTGTCCACTTTTTTCTTTTTTTGTCATGTAGGCATATATTCAACAGTTGCTACTGAAATAATGTTAGGATTCTAGGCTAGTCCACGCTAATAACACAGCCTGCAAGCGTGCCACCGACTCCACCATTCACTAGCTTGGGCCACGTTACTGACCTCCCTGAGCCTTGGTTTCCTCATTTATAATGTGAAATATGTAATACTCAAGGTTCCTTCTAGCTTTAAACACTCTTATCTTTGCGACTGATAATACTTGCCTGTTCAAAAGGGACCATCACAAATGGTTAGCTGAGTTTTGTGTTCTATTTAATACCCACTGGTAAATAAAGTTGCTGATAACCAGGAATACAAAGAAAAATGATAGCTCCCTCATTTTAATGAGAATGCTGCAAGCATATGTAGTGGTTTATTATTAAACTATTCCACGAGTGGAGAAATTGGAAATATCACAATAAAAATTTTCAATTTTCCATCTCAGTAACTTTATTGAATTGCCAAGGCATATAACAACAGCCAAAGTTGATACATTAAATGTGGATGTTTAAGAACAAAGTTAATACGTGATATTATTGTTTCTCATTTAAGTCCCTTTCTGCCAACCCCCTCCAAAGTTAAATAAATTGTCTCCCTTACTTGTTGCCAAAAAACGTCTTACTGTTTCTGATAGTTTGAATATTTTTTCAGCTAATTCTTTATTCTTATGTAAAGGTAGTAAATCACTGTGGAGTTCTATTTCTTCCCTGCCAAGTATAATACAATGTCAATATTCCCTTCCTTTCCAGAGACTGTCTTCTGGTTTCTATTTTCAGTTTATGATCCTTGTGTCTATATTTGGTAAAAGTCTGCTTATGTTTTTCAAATCTGATGTAAGGCAATCTTTTAGCAAACTGTTTCTGAGTGGAACCTAAATCTGAATTATTATAATTTTAGATGTATGCTTCCCAAGAAAGCAATGTAATTTTTTTTCCAAGGAGAGAGTTGCTGTTTGGTTTCAAGTATTGTTACATTTTACGTGTTTATACTCTATTTGATATTATTATCATCTTTTTCCTTGATGCTAATTTACTATCAGTTGTTGCCTGCCCCTGACCCAGAGTCCCTCTTTGTGTTTCCAGGACAGATGAGATTCTTTCTGGGCTCCAGGTCTGGTTTGCTGTATCAGCTGTGGACCTTTATCCTGGCTTTGATCATGTTCCAAAGGTCTTGCAGTTAATTAGTAAGAACAAGTTTGTTAAGAAGTTACACAAAGAGCTCATAGCTTGCCCTGTTTCTTTACCTTAAAAAAATTCTGAGTAATGAGAATGATCCACAAGGGCACACGATCAATAAACTCTAAGGATGATCACTGATGACTTGAAGTTTTGCTAGAGAGGGAATTGTAAGGCTTCTGCTGATGAGATCCCCCAAATCCCAGCCCTGTTCTTATCCTTTCTAAAGTTGTGTTAGTCATCATCTTTAATTCTATAAGAAACTCTTGTATTCTTCTGTTTTTATTCTTTATCTTTTTTTTTTTTTTGGTTGTTATTGTTAATTTGTGCTCGTAGTCTAAGAATGCTTCCTATCTTTGTCATCTTGGGCTGTGACAGCAAATTGCCATGGGTTGGTTGGTGGAGGCAGTTCTGGGGGCTGAAAGTCTGAGATCAGGGTGCCAGGATGCTTGGGCTCTTGTGAGGACCCTCTTCCTGGCTTGGAGAGAGCTCTTCTGTTCCTCTCCTTGTAAGAATACTAATCTAAACGCGAGGTTCTGTCTCCCAAAGAGAGAGGACCACTAAATCCCTACCTCTAAATCCCATCTTATTGGGAGTTAGGAGTCAACATATGAATTCTGGGGAGACACGAACATGCGGTCCCTACCAAATGACTATCACAAATTTGTATATTATTTTGCTCTGTTTGTATAATCTAGAATAACACGTTACCTGTGCTCAAACAATACACATCAATTCTATCGTTACTAACTGCAAATGCCAAGAGGCGTGTGTGTGATTTCTTCCAACTGTCTCTCTCTCTAGGCAATGACAACAGAACTGATATTTATTCCTCTGGTTCCTAGGCCTAGAGGTCATCTGAAGAAAAAAATGGTATCAGGGCCTCTTTCAAAGTGTCCTCTGCTTAACTTCCTGGGTAGAAGGTGCCTACTCAATTTACAGGTTAAGTGTTTGGGGGAGAGAAAGAGCCGGTGCCCTCCCTATTTATCCATTCTGTAGGTTGTAGCAAGCCAAGATTCCTGCTCTTTGGCTGAAACTGACCTCACTATGACTTTTACCTTAGCTAAGCCAGGAACAGCAATCACACAGACAGTGGGTCCCTTGTTGGGACAGTCGAGTCTCTTCCCATTTGCTATGAAACTTATTGTCCTTCTCTTTTCTGATATCTGATTTGTACATGGAATCTTCTGATAAACTGATGCCTGTGAGGCTTTTGATATGGCTTTTCTCCAAAATGATGCCTCTTAAATGACCTTTCTCACTTTCTCATACTATAACCTCTGAGTTAGTGGCACTGCCCCTTAGCCTAATCTGAATTTTACAGCACCACACCCCAGCCAGGGTCCAGCCCCTGGTATTGCCCCTTCTGGAGGCAGCACAGTATTTTGGTAGAGACCATTAATCTGGAAACTGTCTGACTATACAAACCATCTACATCTGCGGAGTCTTAGTACCCCTCCAATCAGAAATCTCACACCACTGATATTAAAAATATATCAGTGATTTAAAATCTAAGCCAAGGCCCTTTCTTGATATGAAATTATATGTGAAGATTCACTCTAGGGAGTAAAAAACAGAAACAAATAAAATTCTGTAAAACCTGAGTTACTGTGGTGCAGGTTGAAACCCGAATGTGAGGCTGGGCTGAGCCCCCACTGATTTCCTGTTTCTCTTCTTTTCTGCTACAGCTCTGAGAGATCACCTCTGCCCAGCTCTAACACCTGGGGCTGCCTAGGGCCCAGTCTGTGAACCACTCGTCTTAGTACTGTTCATTTAACACTTTATCAGTGACTGACCTTTGTTATTTCTTGTACTTCAGCCACCCTACTCGATTTTGTATGGTTATTTAACTTGCCAAACATACGTTTTGACTTCTCTACTAGATTGTAATCTTCTTGAGAGTAGGAAGGTTAGCTTATGTCTCAGAGAGGAACCAGGTTAAAATTCACGCAGAGAAAGTCATTCCTTAGCTTGTGAATGTGGTGCTCTGTCAAGAACCAAGGTTGGTTCCATCTGGTCTTTAGGACTTAGGAGAGGAAACCATTTGGGAATGTGGACATGAATAAGCAGTAAGTAGCACAGTCAGGTGGTAAGCGGGCTCTCATTCCATGAGGCCAAGATACTGACCCCATGCTGCTGACATCCTTCCAAAAGAATGCCGTCAGGCACAGTGACAGAAAGCAGTGTGTACTTTTTACTGATGGCAGTATTTACTTGATCTAACTAGACTGATAGGCTTGTAAGAAACTCCGATATAGTTCCACCTATTCCAGGTGTGCCTTTGAGAGGACCAAGTTTCCAGTCACAAATGGAATTGAGATCAGATCCTGTTCTTATCCCTTCATAGAACACTGTTCAGTTCCCAAGAAATCAGAAAACATGTGGGAAACTAAGCCTCTCTTATCAAAGCTAACAATGTGACTAATTCTGGGGAGAATGAATGGGCAACATTTCAATAGTCGGCTCAGGATAAAATTTTTCATTCTGTTCATTGGCATTACCACTGATTAATAGCCAGTATGACTCAAAAATATATCTGTATCCACAATACTTGGCTGACTCACATGAGTGAGTGTTATCTATCCAACATAACATGATGTGAAGATGGTTGTATTTTTCAATAGGCTTTATAATCGGAAGCCCGTTGTTTCTCTCAAAGTGAACTAACAAAGTAAACATAGTATATATACTAGGGGAAGAAATTTCCTTAATTAGTATCTATTTTACAGCTCTAACTTGTTTAAAAAAAATTAAAGCTAGCTTGAACAAAGTTCTTAAAAATATTTAGTAGAGGGGTGGCGCCTGTGGCTCAAAGGAGTAGGGAGCCGGCTCCATATGCTGGAGGTGATGGGTTCAAACCCAGCCCCTGCCAAAAAAAAAAAAACTGCAAAAAAATGTTTAGTAGAGAGTGATTATATGGTGACCTCTTATTGCTTCAAGGAGCCCCTAACCCCTGCACATTTCCAAGTCTATGTAGTGTAAAGGACCGATATCACTACAGAGGAATTACACACTCCTGGCCTTTTGATGAAAGTGTCTAGGCAGAATTTTCCGATCCAATTTTTATCTTTAATAATGTAAGGCATGCACACATTCTCATCTTCTGAAGAGGTCCTTCCTTTCACACATAGTCTGTGCAGAAGGAATGAACAGAAATGGCTGTGATCCTTTCATAGGTGGAGCAGCTGAAGAGCAAAGAAGTGGGTGATCTTCTACAGTCACAAATGGACGGGGCTGAAATGAGATCTCTGGTCTCCCAGCCTACTGCTCTATTCACAGCCGTGAAGCCTCAGTCATAACATGCTAAAGTTGAAGGACAAAGTATTCAGTGTGTATTTGCCACATCATTCTAAAGTGTGTTGGCTAGCACAGGGGCAAGCGTTAGACAACATTTCATCTCTGAGAGAACAGATAGTTAAAGTTTATGAAGAACAGAATCAGTGAGGTGAATTATTGAAAAGATATTTCTAAAGGAATGCAGCATTTTAGGGTGATATCATGTCAAATTGAAATACGTGAATATTTCTTCATCAAGTAAAACTAAGTGCATATACAATATGTGGCAAAAAATCCCAGGCATTTGTAAAAAAATATTTTTTAAACCCTTCTTTAAGAGGAAATTTTGGGTGAACATTTTCCCCACTTAACAAAAGTCACGGATGAGTGGTGTTATATATGTGGATCATTTGCAGAATATGTGTTTGTTGTAGACTTAGTAACTGGCGAATGGAATGAAAGGTTCACTGACTTTGAGACTAATGACATCATACTCAAATCAGGATATCAACCTCACCTAGTTGATATCACCAAGGCACCTAAAGAACTACAGATGGAGTTTATTGAGCTCTGGGTAGATGACATTTTAAAGTCATTGATTGATGCTAAGAGAGATGCAGTTGAAATATGGAACAATGAAGTAGATGCCCACACCTTTGGCAACATACTGGAAACATGCTTTCATGGTTTTCAACCACTTGTTTCTGTGACTCTCCATTCTCATACCTAACTCAAATCAAGATGTCCTTACAGTCACAAATGACTGATACCCATCTAGAGGATCAACTGTAACTGTCGACCTTGATGCTGCAACCAAATGCTCAAGTATTTTCCAACAAAAAACAGACACAACCACATCCTTAAAAGGTACCTGTTAACTTCAAAATTAACAAATAGGTTCATGTTTTGAAATGTACCTAACAAATAGGTATATACTTCATAGTTAGATTTTTACAAAATGATGTACATTTTTGAAGTATATCTCATGGAAGTTTTGGGAATGCAGCCTTCTTTGAATACAGCTAAGTTCTTGTGGCTTCCAACAGGAAATGGTTCCCCACCCTGCTCCCTGCCCTCGGAAGGGCACAGTGTGCTCTTCTCCTTTGTGTTGACTCTTTGAATCATGGCTGAATGAGGCCAGTATCATGATTATGCATTAGTGCATTCTTCCTGAGGAGGTGGGCCGAGAGTGAGGGAAGGGTGTAGACAGTGTGACTGTGTCCATTGTGAAGAAAATGAAGTGACCTTCTTCTCAAGACACTCCTTGGTGGGATATGGAGACATAACTGGATTCCATAAGACTGCAGGCAGATGTGGGCTTAGCTGTGCTGTGGGGTAGACTGGGATGGGGAGAGTGGTGTATCTCAGTCCTTGTAGGTTGCTGTAATGAAATACCAGAGACTGGTGAGCTTATAGTCAACCAAAATTTATTTCTCACAGTTCTGAAGGTTGGCAGTCCAAGATGTTGGAGGATTCAGTGTTAGAGAGGGTACATTTTCTGGCTCCTAGATGGCTGTCTTCTCAATGAGTTGTCACACGGCAGAGGGGTGAGGAAGTTCTCTGGGGTCTTTTTTATAATGACACTTATCCTATTCATGAAACCTCTACCCTTATGACTTAATCATCCACCAAAGCTTTCACCTCCTAATACTGTCACAATTGGGGGTCAGCAATTTTAAATATAAACCTTAAGGGGGGGGTGACATGCTCAGTCTACAGCAGTGGATAATGAGAGCATCATTTACATAACCAACTTCCAGAGGAAACACCACTTGTAACTGTCAGAAACATGATAGAATTGTTAAAACTACATGAAAATATTTGTGTTACGGGCCTACTAAACACAGAAAATTAATGGTTAACACATTAAATATGCTGACCATGTGCCAGGTGGTGTGTAGAAAGCCTTGCTTCCACTGTTTTATTTAATCCTTACCTGTGAAGTATATCATTATTTTACAGGTGAGCAAACTGAGACCCAGAGAAAAAGAATAAAATGCCTAAGGTCATACAGCTTGTAAGCAGAAAGTAGACTTGACTACACATCATCTGACTCCATAGGCCCCCTTATTTAACCACTATACTCCATTACTAACACCTTCACCATGGAGATGCTCCAGAGAGCCAGACAGATAAGTTATCTGCTTCTGTGAGATTTCTCAGCTATTAAGGTGGCCAAATTTCCTGGTAATCTAGGGACCATCCCAGATTTTAGCACTGAAAGTTTCACATCCTGGGAATCCCATTAGTCCCAATCCAATTAGTCGCCACTACTTCTAGTACACATCTGTGTCTCCTTTGGCATGGAAAGGCCCATCACAACTATGCCCAAGGGATTAGATGCCTCCTGCTATTTCTGTGAAGCACAAGTGGAGAGGGTCAGTGGTATGACACAGCCCAAGACCCTTTGGAGTGCAACCTTCAGGCCTCTTAGTGTCCATGAGGATATTAATACAGCACATACACGTAGCTTTGGGGCAGGGAGGACTGACTTCGGAGAGCAGAGAAGGGGAGTATTTCTATCCTTGCCTTGTTTCCCTCTTTCTCCCTTCCAGGGCACATATCACCTACTTCTTTCTACATTTGTGTTTTTCTTTAAGGAAACCGTTTTGCTGCTTCATAGTTGACTCTCTTTGGCGATATGGGTAAATCCTCCTCTAACACCTCAGTATGTCTTTGTTCACGTGTATTGAAACACTAACTCTGGACATGATTCATTTTCTACTATGATATCCTTTAGCGAAGAAAAGAATAAAATACCTGTGTTCTCACCAGGGGCAATTCTGGTAGCCACCTATTTTAAGCACAGGCTTAAACTGATGATGGAAGCTTTGAATTTTACAGCTGTTCCACATCTGTTCTTTACCTGATCGATTCATCACATGCATTCTAATTGCGCTTTATTTACCATTTGAGATCCTCCCTGCAAGACTGCAAACTCCTTGAGGGTAGAGACCGTGACTTTTATTTTCCACGATTTTTTATGAAGCATTTGACAAAAAGCACAACATATCGTATGCCTTCAATAAGCATTTCTTGAATGTATAAACAAATCCTAGATTAGGAAAACAATAACACTTAATTTAAATCCAACATTTTAGGCTTGCTTTGTGCAAATCAACAAGAGAAGAATTTACATAGTAAAGTGGGATCCTCAGCTGGGATCTATAGAATTTTCCAGTACCAAAAAACCCCCCATTTATTCAGTGTATATTGTGTGCCACACATATAAGCACATAATCTGCATACACACACATATATAAGCTCATTCAAATAATTCCCACCTTGTTTCAGGAATGAGAAAACAAAGGCAGAGAGAAATGAAATAACTTGCCAAATATTAAGAAATAAGTGATGTGAACTTATTACTGACTAGACCTCAACCCTGAGACACAGAAGCCCAGTTTTCTAACCCCTGTGCAGAGCACCTACCTTGAGGCTGACTTTGTGAGTGTCACCCAGCAATCTGAGAAGGGGCCATCCACCAGCTCTTTCATGAGGGCCATTACTTAAAACATATGGTTCAGCAGGGTGCCACACACCTTTTGGGAGCAAGACACAATTATAAGAGGGATTTTACCTAGCAGATGTAAGCAGTGTAACCTGGTTTCTTGTACTCTCAATGCATCCCCAATGATAGAACAAAACAAAACAAAGCAAACAAACAAAAAAGCATGGCCATTGCTTGTCACTTCCCATTCTCCCCTCCAATCCCCAGTTGTTACTAATAAAAAATAACTCTTAGAAGGGGCAGATTAGTCTTCAGAAGTGACAAGGAGGGACTCTTGGGGAAGCCTAACATGTTGGCAATAAGATCTGGCAACAGGTTTAAACGTTGCCTGGTTCTGTATTTTCAGTGGGGTGGGAATGAGGAGCACTTTCAGGACAATGAGGATGGGAGAGGAAGGGGGCAGTCTTGGAGTTTTAATCACTGAGTTGAGAGTTTAAAAGTAAGTGTGATTGAACTAAGGAAATGTGTGAAATTGGTCAGCACTGCTCCTAATCAATCCTTTTTTTTGTTTGTTTGTTTTTGAGACAGAGTCTCATTTTGTTGCCCTCAGTACGAGTGCCCTGGCATCACAGCTTAGCAACCTCCAGCTCTTGGACTTAGGTGATTCTCTTGGCTCAGCCTCCCTAGTAGCTGGGACTACAAGCGTCCGCCACAATGCCCGGCTATTTTTTGTTGCAGTTTGGCCAGGGCCAGGTTCAAACCTGCCACCCCATGGGGCTGGCACCCTACTCACTGAGCCATAGGCACCGCCCTAGTCAATTCTTCTTTATTCTTTTCTATCACCAACTTAATGTAGGCTCTGTGATGATTCATTTTAATTTCAACTAGGTTAAGCAATAGTACCCAGGACTCAATTATACACTAATCGAGGGAGGTTAGTGTAGATATTTTGTGATGTATTAATATGTACATTCAATTGAATATGAGGTCTCCCAATTAGTTGAACGGATGATATTTAAACACAAAACTGAAGTTTTTCCAAAGAAAAAAGAAATCTCACGAGTGGATTACAGCATTGGCTCCTGTCCTAGAGTTTCCAGCCTGCCAAATAGTATTTGGTAGCATTGGAATGTGGCAGGCTGGAAGTACACACCCCCTAGATTGTGCATTCAGGATACACGTACACAGAGACACATATACAGACACACACAGACAAGCACACACAGACACACACCGAGATGAACACAGACACACACACAGAGACACATACACAGACACACACACTGACATACAGACACAGAGGCACACAGACATATACGTCCTCCTGGTTTATTTGTCTGTGACAGATCTCTGGCTGATATAGTCCCTTTTACCAGAGTCTGTAGGAAAAATAGTTTTTAAAAATAATGTTCTGTTTTCTTGTTTGTACTGCATTTCTGTATATGTGACTACATTTTTAACCTGAATAGATGAGTAGAGATGGGTATAAGTTAATTGGAATCATTTTTAAAATAATAAAAATAAAGTTAAAATTATACATTTGAAAATTTAAATAAGATTGTGTACCAAAACACAGGGCGTTATCATTAGATTTGGACAAAAAACAAACCAAAACGCTTTCTTTATAACAAAATGAGCCGAGCCTAATGACTTGGACTGTAGAATTTTTCCTATAGGTCTAGAGGATGTCTATTCTACCAGTGGAAGCTATGAGATTTTTCTCTTTAAAGGTAATACACATAAGAATCCATGGAGAGGAAACGAAAAAAGATTTAAGTTTGCCTTTTCTGGCCTGAACTTCAGAAGGTGTGGATCAATGTTCTGGACGTGGGCAGTGAGGTCTGGCCTGATCCCCAGAAGCTCTGCTACTGGGTGGGCTGGAGTGGCTCCAGGATATAAAGACTATGTCATGTTTCTCCTGTGGTGTAGGGGCAGCTTCTGGGAAGCTCTGAAAGGAGCCAGTTCTGAAGTGGTACAGACTCATTGTGGGAGGCATCTGAGCAGGTGGGCCTGGAATGTGTCCTGCCTTTCCGTAGTTACCATGCAGTGTGTGAGGACCCAGAAGAATCTGCCTTCCATGAGAGTGCAGAGACACGGATCGGTAGAGGAAGTTACTGAAGGTTTGGGCTTCAGAGTCAGGGAAACACGGCCAGGATCACAGAGCAGAGCAGAGAGTGCTGGCATGTCATGTTTGACAACCGCACTCTCACCCAAAGGCCAGGTAGAATCAATTGGAGCTTATTAGTCAATCATTTATTCAGTTTCACACAAGGCATACCCCTCATATCATAACTTGTATGGCTCCTAAAGTCCCTTGGGCTGATAAGTCCCCCAAAGTCATTTAAATATTACTTCTTTTGCCACATAGTCAGATTCCATTTTACAGAGGATGGAGGGGAAATCAGAAAATCAGAAAGAGCTTTCTCAAAAGGTCTGAGTGTTTACATTGGTAGACCATCTATATTATTCCACTGAGGTATTTCTTAGACTGGGTTAAATCTGGTTCCCATACAGTTTGATTTCTGCCCTGTTCCAGCTCTGATCACACCCTACTTGGTTTGGGGTGTTCATGCCTATGCTTCTCTCCCACAAGGCCTGAGAGCTATGTAACAGCTGTATTCTTCTTATTTTTGTATTCCTTACTGTATCCATCATAATTTATGGTAAACAGCCCTTGTCTGATTTGAATTGAAGCAAATCTACTGATTTCAGGGTAGGAATGGTGCTCTTTCCAGGTAATAAGTAGGCTGGAGTGGGCATTAAGGTGAGGTGAGGGGAGATGGTCTCAGGAGGGAACTAGGTTTTACCAGGGTCTGCCACCAAAACATAAAACTGGGCTTTCCACAAAATCCTCTGAATTTTGCTTCTATCCCTCAAGGCCTAGCCAGGAGAATGTACAACGTAAAGGACCACTGAAATATTATCTGTTCCATTCATTTCACAGTGTTAGAATATCTAACACTCTTTGAACCTACTTTGTGTTCCAAGGTAACTCATTATTATTAATTGATTTTTTCACTTGACTGAGCATTTTCTGCTCAACAAAATTACGAGCTCTTTGATGACAAAATATTGGCATCTCTTCATATCCCCCCAAGGCCTTCTGATAGCAGACATCTAAAGACACTGTTTGGTTAATAAATAGCTTAATTTATGTCCTGGTGACAGGAACATATCTAATGATGCAATTATCCTTAAAAAAGCAGATCTAGACTTTGTCTTGCAATTTATGATAAATAGCAACCAGGAATTGCCTCTTGCAATTTAGCGTATTGCAGAAGAAAAAGGAAAAACAAATGAGGTAACAAAGCGCAAATGCACTTGTGATATATGAAGACATGTGAATATTGTAATTTCAGAATTTCTGAGGAATATGGTTTTGTGATTAATCCACATACTTAGAATTTCAGTGAAGGAGTGCCAACACTATACCCTATTACAGACACACAAAAAAATCAATGTTAATGATACTGTCTTTGGAAGTTCAGCCAAACCCATCAACTCCTGAATGACACAGATAACTAATCAGAAGCTTAGCTGATGAGGACATTCAGTTCAGTCCTCACACACCACATGACTGCAGTCATGTAGGGAGGATAGTGGAGACACTGGGGAAATGGAAAAATTATGATTTAGATAAAAGAGAATGAAAAATCAGAGCCTTCCCTCTGTATGTCATGGGTTCCCACCGCCATTGACCACTCTGAAGACTGTGGGCTCTGCTTTGAATTCAGCCTGAGTTCCAAACTTGACAGCATATTAATAACTTGAAAATGGCTGAGGAAACTATTACCTGATGTGATTTTTATAGGCACTTCCTGGATTAGTTCACTAATTGTTGAGGTGGCATAGTGGAATTAGTAATTGAATATGACATTTCTATAAAGTGATACTAAAAATATTGCAGTGGCTCTGGACACACCATTTGGGTGTGTATTTCCTGCTATGTCAAGTGCTAAATGGAAAGGCAATAAAAAGACTTTGTCAATGGATTCAGTGTGCTTGGGGCAGAATTCTTTCTCTGACACAGTAAGATAAAGAAGGCTTTGGGACTTGCTCATTTGAATATTCTCTATAAGCTTAAACCTGAATCAGTGCTTATAAATGTATCCTGATTAAAAAAAAAAAAAAGCTTCTTGTGAGTGAACAGGCAGGAGAACATGTTCGGTCTGAGAGAGGGGAGTCTCTTTTAAAATCCCCGCTAAGTCACCTTAAATCATGTTGTTAGAACCACTCATTTGGATTAGGATATTTGTTCCAGAAAGAAGCTCTGAAAATACAGTATGTTGTCTAAAAGTATGTGCCCTACTCTCTTATATAGGAGTGTAATTTGGATTTGGAAGAAGGAGAACCAGCCCCCGTTGGCTTTTCACTGGGTCAGGCCCCGGCTGCGCCTTCTGCCCAGTGAGAAACGGCCTGGGCAGAGCCGAGCTGCGTCTCCTGCGTCCTCAATGCGGCGCTGCCACTTGCCAGGCCACACGTGCGGCCAGTGAGCAGGAACGGTCCCCGGTCCTCGAGTGAAGGCCTTTGTTTAGCCTGATCACAGTCAGAAGAGGGAGATACTATTTTTCATCTTTCTGAGCAACTTCAGTTTGGTAGAAATAGAATGAGCTATTTGAGATCACAAATTCATAAGTGGTTAGACCCAGGGTTGTGCAAGGCGCGCGCACCCACGCTTGCCACCATGATGCCACTGCGTGAGAAAGTTCCACATTTTTACTCCTCTTACTTTCCTAACGTGGAAAAATTAATGACCACAAGTGTTAAGGGACAGATGTCATTCCACAAATGGTTTGGAAAAGTAGCTGGATCCCCTGAAAGGTGCAGCTCTTCCACAGTGTGGATTAAGAATCACTGTTTCTGGAATAAACCTTATAGATTGTTCGCGCCGGAGTTCTCAATTTCTCTCCCCCGCCCCCTCTAATCCACTGAGAATCTATCTCCAAAATGCTATGTCACATGTTCCTCTGGTTTTCTTTCCAATGCTCTGCACTGTTCCAGGCTTCCTTCCTTTACCTGGAATCTGCTGGGACTCCTCGTTGGCCCCAGGATCCCTTCCGCCTGGTCCCAGCCCCTCCCCCAGCCTGTGTAGCCCCAGGAATGGAAACCAGGTCGCACGTCCTGCAGCTCACACCCCCTGGCCGGCGGCCCTGCGTGATGCGTACCTGACTCCTTCTTGCCCCTTACACATCCCGCTCACTCTTCTCTAGCCAACCCAGCTTCCTTGCATTTAAAAAAATGTGCCAAACACGTTCCCGTCTCAGCGGCTTTCCTCTTCTTTCCCCTCCCGGGGGCCTTCTCCTTCCTCAGACTCTGTGTGGCTCATCCCTGTTCATTCAGACCCTTGCTCAGTTGCTCCTCTTCAGAGCAGCCTCTGACCACGGGAGTGGCGCCACCCTTACTCTGCTTTGCTTCTTGTCAGAGCTCATTTCCACTTAAAATAACACACATACATGTTGACTTAGTACTTACGTTACTTTTATAATGCCTGTGAGGATAGTGACCTCATCTGTGTTGAGCATTGTTGTATCACCAGGACACAAGAACAGTGTGTGACACAGTGAATAATTATTTGCTGAACAAGTCAGTCAGTGCCCTTTGTAGGAGAGAAGACTCAGCAAGGCTTCTAGAAAAGGGAAGCTTCTTCAATCCACCCCACCCACACTGCCATGAGGTAGAGATATAGTTAACAGAAGGGGGGTGGCCAGATAGAACATAAATAGGGACAGAAATAAGATCTGATTTCATTTTTCAAATCATAAAAATGGGCCTCTGAGATGTCCACTAATTTCCCCAATATCATACAACTTGTCAATGGTAAGGCCAAGGGCAAAACTCAGATTTCCAATGCTATTTCCACTTGTCTATACAGTGTTGAAATAGCCTCAGTATTTAGAATACAGATTAAAATATTCCTGAGACAATCTCTTGCATTTTTTTAAATGTGAAATTTTGTTATGAGCATTAGCAGAGAGGACAGGAGTGCTGCAGACAGGACGGATTAGCCAGTCTGACCGTCTTCTATGCCCACCTCATCCAGAAAGTCACCCTTGGGATATTCATTCCCTTTATCCGCAGTGAGCTGTTTTCACTTTATCCTTAAAATAGTCCTTATGAAAACAGAAATTTTCTATAATACAAAGCATGGTGTTAGTGTTAAGCCAGACCCATAGATCTGGTATCTGATCGGCCCAGGGCTGGCTGTGGAAGGTTATTCCTTGAATCTGGAGTGATGGACTCCTCAGGGCCATACTCTCCAGTTGCTAGGAGTAGACTTTAACTTTTTACTTGTATCCTTGATGTGTTATGGAGAGTTCCCGTCTGGGCCAAGATGGCCTGCTTATCTTGAGAGTCTGAGACTCGAGGGACAGCCTCCCAGAAGACAGCCAAACCTCTAACATCACTCTCTTTGTCTACCTGTAGTAACTATCCACCATAATTCATAATACAAACCTAAAATATAGGCTCTAGTCCACTGAACCGTTTACATGGATAGATTATACACGTCTCCCTAGCATCTGTTCAGCCCTACTCAGGGTGATAAAGAGCTAGCACCTAACTGGCTCCTTCCTTCATTCTCCCATTCCCACCCCTGCCACGGCTTCCCCAACCCATCTGGGTTGCCAGACTGAGTTCTGTGCCATATGCCTATGAACTGAGAAAAAGGATCCTGAATTAAATACATGATGATACCAATCTCAATTTAAAATGATACAAGTTATCGTTTATTGAGTTCTGAGAATGTGGCAAAGTACTTAGCTCCTTAACAACACTGGCTTATTTTGGCCCGATAAGTTTATAATATTGATAAAATAATTAGCCCCATTTCAGATGTATAATGGATATAGAATGAACTTGTGAACAGAAATAATGAGGACTTATAGGAAAGGAATTGTTTCTTTAAATGTCAAGATCTAGGAAATGAAAGCTGATTTGTAATGTTATGGAAAAAAATTATAAAGCTTTAAAAATCTGGAGATAATAATGACATAGTGATTACAGTTAAAATAGATGAATCAGATGTTTTGAAGAGACCTCCCTTGACTTATGAGAAGATTAATTTTAAGGAGATCACGGAATGAAGGGGAGTTTAGTTCTGAACCTACTCCTACCTCCCAGTAGAGCCCTTTGTATACTATAGTTCACTCCTTTCCACTCAAGCAATACTAGTCTGTTAGCAGTTTCCATATTCTGTATGAATAGATCTGTCCTCTCCGCAGGTGGGCCCAGATGCCTTCTCAGGCCTCCTTCAAGGCTCCTTCCAGCTGACAGCTCTAGAGACTCTCACTTGGCCTCTCATAGCTCCAAGAGCTAAACTTGACCCACCCAGTCCACAGGGATCACTTTGCAGAAGCTTTTTTTGGTATGAATATCTTCATCCTGAAACATTTATAAACTGTAGAGCATTACACACAGTCTGCTACCTCCTAGTGCTACCAGTTTCCCCACTACATACCATCTATGCAGACAATGTTGTTAGACGAAACTCACGGTCATTGGCCCAGACTTAAACATTCTAAGTTGTAGTCGTCGCTGGGTGCAGACAGTGAGTAGTGCTGGAGGACCAGCTTCCATCTGGCAGGCCTGTCTCAGGTAATTCTTCAGAAAAAAAGAATGCACACAGTTAGATGATATACGAGGAACATACTTTTTAAACTATAGAACTAGTGGACTAGGTATTGTAAACTAAAACTAAAATCCTAAGACTCACCAAAGACCAAATAAATCCCCTCCTGGCCAAAGGGATCCCAGAAAAACCTTGAAACTGAATTCCTAACCATGATGGGAGGGAGGTAGGACACAGCTCTTTATACCCCTGTCCTTTTGGAGTTTAACATGATGCACATCAGCATTATGTCAAAACAGATCATAAAACTGACAAACAGACTCTTTGTGGCAACAAGATACTAAATAGCAAACAGGTTCCAAGGCCATGCAAGGTAAAGGTTAAGACAGGTTTTATACATCATAAAATCTCATCACAGGGATTTTTTTTATTAACCCAGTATAATGGGGCTTTTTTTCCAAAATGACTCTTCCATGACATCACATGACAGACGGCAGACCCCCTTCTATTAGCTCAGGCATTCCATTCTGCTTATTCCAAGTCTTAACAGAAGTTTCTTTCTTTAACCAATTACAAATCAAAGAATCTCTGAACCCACTTAGGACTTGAACCTACCACTTGGAGATGTCCTGCCCTCTTGGACCAAACTAATGTATACATTCCATATACTGATTTATGATTTTACCTACAATTCCTGTCTCTCTAGACTGTATAAAACCAGACTGTAATCCAGCCACAGTGATGCCACTTTCTCAAGGCTTCTTAGTTTGTGGAGCCACAGGCATGGTCACTCACGTTTAGCACAGTATAAACTTCTATAAATTATGTTACAGGTTTTTGTTGTTGTTGTTGTTGTTAACAACATTATGGGCAGCATTGTGTTCCCCTCCCCCACAACTGGCTTCATCCCCAGGACTCAGGATGTGCCTATCTCTGGGAATAGAGGCTTTTAAGAGGTAATTAGTTATGGCTCTATGAGGTCAACCCTGATGACACCTTGATCTCAGGCTTCTAACCTCCAGAGCCGTGAGGAAATACGCCCCCCAGTCCATAGCACTTTTTGTGGCAGCTGTAGCAAACTAACATACCAGGAAACTTTGGGAAGGCGAATCTCTGTGAAATGCCACGTTGTGGGTTAAATTATAGAGGGTATTCCTAACGCCCTGGAAAAGGGCAACTGGATGCTCTATCTTAGTCTGTACAGTTTGGAAGGTGAGCCATCACTTAGGAGAGAGACCAACCATAGCTTTTCCCTAGGTCTTTAGCCAAATGTTTTTATTTGCATGAGAAAGACAGCTATCTTTCTATTGCCAAATTCATGTTGAGAGTAATGACCAGAAAAGGGGACTGGAGCCCCCTGTGTGAAGGTGAGCACGCAGCGTGTCAGTCAGGAGGCCTGCAGCAGAGAGCAGCCTGTATTCACCCCGCAAGCCCAGCTGGAGTTCCGGCTCAGTGAACACTGAGTTTCAAGATAAGAACACAAAGCCCAGTTGCATAATCCTGCTTTTCCCTCTGGGCTGTGCCTGGCTCTTGTATATTAATTTCATGAGAGTGGCCTTGAGAGACACAATGGAAGATTTTTCGGAGATTAAACTATTCCCTGCCTTTCTTTTTAAGATTCATTTTAAATATTTGCTTTTAAGGGATTTTTAAAGGACATGGAAGAGTTCATGCACAATTTTCCAGCGTGGTTTCCACATTTAGTCTTGGTTGATATTGTTGTAATATAAATTTGTTTCCTGACTAATAAGAATGTGAGAACTTTGAAATTACTTAAAACTCTAATAGTTTGTTTCAAAGCAGGAATATACTATATAGTGAAGTATGAATCACAATATAAAATCATCTCATGTTCAATTCTTTCTTTGTTCTAAAATAAAGAAGTGACTGGAAAATAATGACAATAATAACAAATTCTTAAGAAGGGCTTATGAAGCACCAAATTAATCATTTTATTTTCATTCTTTCATTGATCTTATAGAAATATAGTACAGTAAATACTGGATAAATTTCTGTGAAATAAATGAATGAATTATACGGATAACAAAAATAAGTCTTGAAGAATTAAACAACCTTTTTCAGGTTCACAAAGTTAGTAAATGGCAGAGGAAAGATATGAACCTATGAAAACAGATTATAAATTGTTAACCACTATGTTATGCTATGATATATAAACAATACTCACTAAAATGAAGCAAAGTATTAACAGCTGTGTAGGAAAAATATGTATTAAGTTGAGCAGAATCATTCTAAGAGATCCCTATAAACAGAATACTTACCATATGATTAGCTGTGGTTTTCTTTTATCAATCTCAAAGCTTTACAGTAAAGAAAATTTTGGAACTGTGTTGAGTGTGACTTTATTATTTACATAAGAGGTGAACATCTATGCATTATAAATTATAATAATAAATATACAATGATTATCTCTTTTACCCATATGATTAACTCTCTTACCTCCACAAATCTATTGAAATGATAGTAGAAAAGCATGGAAAATGGTATATTTATAAAAGAACTAGAACTGGTAGACTGAGATAGTGATGGCAATTAGTCAGAAGTGCACTGTAGAGTCTCAGAAATTGCTAGAATATGTAAGCAGAAGAAATTGGGTGGATGCTTTAACCCAAGGGTAGCTTAGAACATACATAGAAAAAAAAAAGTGGCAAAGAAGTGTATGTCTTTGCTAAGAATAGGACATCAGGAGGCTTCTGGACTCTGACTAAGTTGATACAGAGCCGAGAGCTTGGAGGAGGTATTTAATTGAAAGACAATTAAATTGAAGGAGAAGGAGGAGGAACAAGAAGAGTGAAGAGGAAGTCTGAAGGAGAAGAGAACTTAAAGGAACAATTTTGTGATATATCTGAAAGGGTAATACTGGAGGTACATCATCTAGCTAATAGAAATTGCAGTAACAGAAAACAAAAAAATGAAGAGATGATAATAAATTCATAAAAGTGAAATTCTCAGAACTTGAAATAATTCACTGAGGAGTCATCAGGAAAAACAAACACATATGCATACCATATACACACAGACACACACATACAGAGACACACAGACACACGCACGGACACACACAGACACACACGTACAGAGACACACACAGGCACATACATGCCCATGCCCCTTGTATTTAAATGTACTGTAATAAACTATCTGAGTACCAGGGATATGAGTATACACCAAACATTTCTACAAAGGAAAAAGAAAGAGTGCTCACTAAAGAAAAAAAAAAAAAGAAAGAAAAACAAAAGATAGGAAGGAAAGAAGGAAGGAAGGAAGGAAATATTTACATCAGAATTTCCCATTATCATCACTTGATGCTACAAGTTCAGAGGTCAACACTGCATCATCATTATACGGTGGCATGCTTGGCACCTAGCAAGTGAGAAATAAATGCCTGTTGAATGAATGAAAAACTCTCAGTGCTGGTAGTAGAACCCTGCTCTGAGTGTTGCTAGCCTTACGCCTTCTAAAATCTGTGCTGACCCTGTGCTGTGCCTGCCTACTAGAATGAAGGGACACTGAATTTGTTTCCAAGAAATTTTCTAGTTATGGAGACTTTTAAAATGATTTTTCTTGCCAGTGGGATATGAATAGATGGATGGGTGAAAGAAGGTGAGATTTAGAACACTTTTTTAAAAGAATTGTTATTAAATGTAATCTTACTCAACAGCAAGAATCACTAGGACCAAGGTATTTATTTGAATGTCCTGAGATTGATTGTTCATCCACTTCTGCAAAGCACTCTACCAGGTGCCTTTCAACAAATACATAACAATAGTTTTAAAATTATAGTAAATTCCTATTATGTAAGTATCAATTCAGCTATTTTTCTTTTGACTTACAATCTTTATTCATACTCTCACAGCAAAAGTATGACTTTAAAACGCATTAAATTTATTTATTTAAAAATAAATCCTGGTTAATTTGATATAATTCAAAGTGACTTTTCAAAATAACTGATTAAAAAGTAATATGGTTACTGGGTGGCGCCTGTGGCTCAAAGGAGTAGGGCACCAGTCCCATATGCTGGAGGTAGTGGGTTCAAACCCAGGCCCGGCCAAAAACTGGAAAAAAAAAAAAAAGCAATATGGTTACTTTTCATAAAATTCGATGTTTCAGGTTAGAGAACAGACATAACTTGCCTAAGGTCACACAGTCATCAGGTGGCACACGGGATCCAAACTGCTTTGGGTAATTCAGTGTTCAGGTGTCAGATATCAACCTGAGGTATATAAATCACACTCCTTTTTTTTTTTTTAATTTGGGAGTAGGAATGAGGAATAAACCTAATATATGTCATTTTAAACTTTGAGATTTGACATTTTCAGTAAAAGTTGGGAAGCAGATTGATGGGGCTTTTCAGTGCACTGGAGAACAGGAAAAAGGAAATATTTTATTTAAAAAAACTAGAGAGAGAATGAAACTGCACTAGCAAAGAGACAATTGCAGGAACATGGCAGGTCAGTGGTGAAACTTAGACTAAAAATTGAGAGTTCATACCTGGGCCCTGACTATGATTTACTTGCCTGTGATTAATTTCCACTCTGGAAGTAAAATTGATATTTGAATCATTTCCTTTCCTCCTTTGTAACACCATTTACAAAACTGCAGTGGTAAAATGTTCCTTATAACCCAGTGAAATGTGAAGTTCGGGCAGTCTGATTTTTTACACCCTAAATTTTTGACTCTGGTCTGTACTTCATTGTGCTTTACTTGTGGGTCTATTTTTAATTATGTTGACTTTTTTTCTGTCAAGTAAAATATTCTTTGGTCAATCTACCTAAGAAAATAGAGTATATTCTATAACTACAATGCCTTGGATTAAGTTTTACAAATGCTGTCTTGAGGTTGTTACAAAGTATAAATGACAGAAGCTGGATGGATTGGTTTTGCAGTTATGATGCTGTGTGGATATAGGACTATTGTTTCTTTGGACTTTAAGAAATCACAACTGTTTAAACACATATTGTATTGTGGAATAATTGCCAATTTTTTAAGAAATAGGATCGAAAAGCTGATGGAGATTCAAAGCAGTGTGGTATGTTAACAGTAAATTTGATGAAAACCTTTCAAATCTTCCCCTTACTACACAAAAGTCCAGTTGTAACTTAAATCCACATTTTGATCATTAGAAATATATCCACAGCTTTTAGTAGTATCAATCCTGCCATTGACATAATTGGTGTGTAGCTTTTGAAACTATGCATGTGCTTTCAGTTTCATCACAAAACTGAACCAACCACTAACTGCTGATGATGACTAAATCTTCAGGGACTTAGAAGCCTGGTATAAATGATGCTTGAAATTAGCACTATTAGTTAGGAGAGAGGAAACTGATACTCTTATTCTTTGGTTGCAAGTTAGTATTGGTCCATCTGGAGTTTAGTTGACAACACTCAATTTTAAGTCATTTTTTATTGATAAGCTACTTTGTATGTGTAAAACTCAAATGTGTTTGTGTGCGTTTATCATAAATTTCAAGAAGCTTAATATCTAGAAATAAGGATAGTCAACTAGCAATGAATTTTCGTACAGATAAAACAAAAACATCATCTGGACTTTTTTTCTTTGTCAGTTCATACATATCCTTATAAAATCAACACATTAGGATTTTGCATAATCTAGTTTTTATTCTCTACAAAGTATTCACTGATTTTCATAATTTACTTGTATTTATTTTGGTAGGAAGTATAGTTCCTGCAATTTTGAGGGAATTTGCCTTATTCAATTTTCAGGCATGATTACTTTATTAGCTTTTCTATGAATATATTATTTAAATTTGATGTTTAAGGTACCCAAATCTTTTTAATAATATTATTAAAGGTTTATCATTTATTGAAACTGTACATAGTAGAACATTTAAGCATTCACCTAAAATAGAATAATTATATTTTTGCCTCAGTTCTGAAGGATGCATCGCCTCAATCTTTTTCCTTCCTATTTTCATACAATAGAATAATCACTTTAAAAGGTTTTAATAATTGCTCTGAAATATATCTTTATCTGTTTTTTATTAAAACAACCTATTCAAGGACAGAATACAGATACATGTATTCATCAATTTATCTATATTCTCCGTGTATTCAAATACTTGTTGGCTGACTGAATACACAAATAAATTCCAGACATATCATATAATATGATATATTATATTCAGCTTCTAAAATCTCACCTTTTGAAATTTTAATAACAAATTTATCAATTGTAAAATAGTTCAAAAGACACTGGATGTTCACAGAAAGAAACAAAGGCATGCTCAGTGAAAATATGTATTTATGGAAAACTATGTACCCATCACAAGGTTGCCATGTATACTTGATTTTTCCTAAAATGTTTACTGAGATTTCTGTTAGAGAATAATAGGACTATTCACTCAGTTTCTTATGCAAGAGCCAGAGATGCATCTTAGATTCCTAAGACTTAGATTGTCTTTCGCTTTTAGAGAATTAGTTCTAATGATACTACTCTCTAAGTATTTAAACATTTCTCATAGGTATTCACTTCCCCATTCCTTAAAACTTTATCATTACTCACCCAGAATATTAAATAGTCTCTGTACTGTTCTCCCTTTCTTCAATCTTATCAGCTTTGAATAAACTCAAATTTCATATCAGAGCGACTTTTCAAATTACACACAACCTTTATTCACTTGCTCACAATCCCTCCTTCACACTGTTATACCCACAGAATGATATCTGACTTCCTTAACATGATATCAAGACGTCTACGTACTTGCTCAGTCTTATCTTCCATTAGTCTCTGCTTTCAATAAGTAACTTGTAGTTACCTGAACCCACTGTATAATTTCATGTATCTGCTAACTTTTTCCCATTATTTAGGTTGCTTTTCTCTTAGTAACTCATGGGTTATATTCAGTGCATATAGGTGGTGAAATTTCTAGAATAGTGGAAGGAAGACATTTGCAGATCCTTTTCCTCCAAGAACAACAATAAAATTCTCCAAATTACCAAGCACAACTATTTCAGAATTCTAGAAATTAACTAAAGGAATATAATAAATTGAAAAACATTTATGCAAAAAAAAAAAACCCTACTGAATCTTGTTAAACACAGTGGGATGTGTGGTGCTTTAACTTGCACTTTTACAATTCTATCAGAGCTCATATACTCAGAGCCCCACAGAGAAGATACACATTTAGGGGCTTTATCAAAAATAATAGTAATTGGCAGCAAATAATTGGAGAAAGTCAATGCTTCAGGTGACTACAGCTATGATGCTGGGGTAATCAAGAGACCAGGTGAAAACCTAACAGGGAGATCTATGGACTGAGACAGTTACCAGGGTATTGAATAAATATCCTTGGTTTCTGGAAGGCTATGTGCATGTAGAGGACCAAATTCACGTGCACGCTGCACACATGTACAGCCTGCGTGCACACTCAGGATAGACTGGAGAGCATCCTAGTTAGTTACTCAGACCTTCTGGACTATGACACTCTTTATAAGAAGAAAGTTAAAGTCAAAGTAGTTATGTAAACAGCCAGGATTTTGAACATGCTCCAACCCACAAGTAGATAACCTTAGCAAATGGCAGAAGCCTCACTACCTCATCAAATTTAAAGGGGAATATTGAACACTTACTGGATGATCACTGAGCTCTGTTTAAGAAACTAAGCTGAAAAATAACCATAATAAATAATTAAGAAAAATAACAACTTCAGTGTTGGGACATTGTGAAAATGGTTTCAATAGAATTAATCCAAAAAGTTACTGTCAAATTGACAAACAAATGAAAGCAACTTGGGGAAGGGACTTAGAATCTAGATTTGTTACTATAATTTGTCTAAAATATACAGTCTTTGGGAGGCTGAAGCAGGAGGATCACTTGAAGCCAGGAATATGACAGCAGAACAGGCAACATGGCAAAAACATATCTCCACAAAAAAACAAACAAAAAAAAACCTAAAAAATATTCAAGGCAAGATGATGCATGTCCATAGTCCCAGCTATTCAGGAAGCCAAGGTAGAAGCATCACTTGAATCCAGGAGTTAAGGAAGACTTCGTCTCTTCAAAAAAAGAAAAGGCAGCATAAATTTAAAAAATCCAGTCTTTACCTAAAGTTATGACGTATACAGAGGAAAACTGTACCCCATGAAGAGAAAAAACAAAGTGATTGATATAAACTTTTTTTGTACTTCAAGTTACCTATTATAAATATATTCAAAGAAAAAAAGAAAATGTTTAAAGAATTGATAGAACTTCTTATACCAATGACTCACCAAGTAGAGAATATGAATAAAATATGTAACTCATAAAACTATAGAAATTCAAAAGTTATAAAGAGCAGGAACTAAAAATAAAAAAATTTCTAGAAGTGCTCAACTGCAGATTTGAGACAGAAGAAGAAATCAGTAAATGTGAAGTTAGGTCACTGGAGATTATATAGACTGCAGACAATACTATGAAATCTTCATTCATAATGAACAATGAATGAAGAATAAACATGCCGATCCTGATAGCCTTGTGGAATGCTATTAAGTACACCAATACATGCATAATGAGACCTTAGAAAGAGAGGAGAGAAAAGGTCATAAAAATACTTGAAGAAATAATACAGTAATGCATTACCAAGGGAGAAGATTATAGCCCTAGTAATCTTAATAATCTTAATAATATGCTGATATAAAAAGACAGAACGATTACAAGTTAATAATCCAATGTCATATCAGAATAAAATTTAGAAAGAACAAAAAAAACCCCCAAGCAAGCATGAGATATAACAAAGCTCAGAGTGGAAGTAAATGAAATTGAAACAAACAAGCAAATAAAAAATATATAAAAGATTAATGAAACAAAAAGATGGTTCTTTGAAAAGAAAAGCAAAATCAATAGACCACTAGTGAGATTAACCAGAAATAGAAGTAATAGGACTCAAATATCCCCAATCATAAATGAAAAGGGAGGTATCACAACTGATACTGTAAAAATACAAAATATCATACATAAATACTATTTTATGTATGATATTTTATGCAAACAAACCAGAAAACATAACAAAAATGGATAATAAATGGAAACACACAACTGTCCAAACCATAATCAGGAAGAAACAGCAACTGTGAACCGACCAGTGAGACTGAAGCCCTAATAAAAAAAAAATCTCTCCCCCAATGGAAACCCTGGACCAGATAGATTCACAGCTGAATTACATCAGACCTACAAGGAAGAAATGTTAACTATGTTACAGAAACTGTTCCATAATATCAAGACAGAGAGACCTCTGTCCAACTCATTCTATGAAGCCAGTATCACCCTGATATCAAATGATATCAAAGCCAGGAAAGGACGCAGCAACAACCAAAAAACCAAAAACCACAAACCAAAACAGAAAGAAAGAAGAAAAGAAAGAAAGAAAGAAAGAAAGAAAGAAAGAAAGAAAGAAAGAAAGAAAGAAAGAAAGAAAGAAAGAAAGAAAGAAAGAAAGAAAGAAAAGAAGAAAGAAAGGAAGGAAGGAAGGAAGGAAGGAAGGAAGGAAGGAAGGAAGGAAGGAAGGAAGGGAGAAAAGAAAGGAAAGAAAGGAAAGAAAGGGAAAGAAAGAAAGAGAAGAAAAGAAAAGAAAAGAAATGAAACAGAGTGGTACGGAAAGTAAAAGAAAACTCCAGACCAATACCCCTTATAAGCATAGGTGCAAAAATTCTCAACAGAACACTAGAAAAACAGATTCAACATTACATCAAAAAGCTAATCCAGGACCACAAAGTCAGTTTCATTTCAGGGATGTAAAAATGGTTTACCACACACAAATCAATAAATCTGACTCACCACATAAAAGGAAATAAAAACAAAGGACACATGATCATCTCAATAGATATAAAAAAATCATTCAGTCAAATCTACTATACTTTCATGATAAAAATCCTCAACATACTAGGCACAGAAGGCACACAACTCAAAATTATAAAAGCTATGTATCAGAAACCCACAGCCAATGGCATGCTGCATGGAGAAAACTTGAAAGCATTCCTCCTAAAAACTGGAACA
>CAUYQV010090311.1:0-21781 GCA_963574575.1 Galagoides demidoff
TTTTTTTTTTTTTTGAGACGGAGCCTCAAGCTATCCCCCTGGGTAGAGTGCCATGGCATCACAGCTCATAGCAACCTCCAACTCCTGGGCTCAAGCGAATCTCCTGTCTCTGCCTCCGAAGTAGCTGGGACCACAGGCACCTGCCACAACGCCCGGCCATTTTTTGGTTGCAGCCATCATTGTTGTTTTGGCGGGCCTGGGCTGGGGATTCGAACCCGCCACCTTAGGTGTACGTGGCTGGTGCCTTAGCCGATTGAGCCACAGGCGCTGAGCCAGGTCTTGCTTTTTTAATGAAATATATCATTTTGCAACTTGAATAACAAGTAACACATGTCTACTGTACAGTGTTAGGAATATTATTGATATTTTCAGTGTCACCCATATAACTCCCCCCTCCCCATATATCCTATTTTCTCTCCTATCTGACTTTTTGTTTTATTGTTGCTTTGGGAAAAATAATTTTACTACATATTTAGTCATAAACAATATATAATTTAATTTTTAATGTTTTAAGAATTTCTGATAGATATAACAATATACATTCTTCTACCTACTTGTTTTGTTCATTGTTTTAAGATTAATTTTTTTGAATTAAATCATAGCTGTCTACATTAATGCAATCGTGGGGTACGATGTGCTGGTTTTATATACAATTTGAAATATTTTTATCAAACTGTTTAACATAGCCTTCATGGCATTTTCTTAGTTATTGTGTTAAGACATTTATATTTTACATTTAGTAAATTTCACATGTACCCTTGTAAGATGCACCAAGAGTCATCCATGTTGGTGCATGTAGCTGTAGTACATTCATTGTCACTATTGTAAAGTATGTTTCTTATTTTTAGTTTTTTGCTGTTACATAAAGTACAGCTCTGAATATTTCTGTGCATGTTTCCTGATGTACACATGCAGGAGTTTCTTGGGTTTATGTCTGGAAATAGATACATACAGGTTGTAATCTTTAGTTGGCTGCTAACTAGAACAGGCCAGAATGCAGATAGATTGTTATCATAGGCGAGGCAGGGGGTTATTAGGGCTTGAACCAGAGTGACTACCAGGTAACAGAGGGAAGCAGATGAATTAGAGATTTTGTTTGGAAATATAATAATCAATAGGTATTATAGGTATATTTTATAAAGTTGGGCAGTCTAAGGAAGAGGGAACATCAAGGATGACTTGCAGGAATTTTTTTTTTTTGAGACAGAGCCTCAAGCTGTCCACCTGGGTAGAGTGCGGTGGCATCACAGCTCACAGCAATCTCCCAACTCCTGGGCTCAAGTGAGTCTCCTGCCTCAGCCTCCCGAGTAGCTGGGACCACAGGCACCCACCACAAGGCCCGGCTGTTATTTTTGGTTGCAGCCTTCATTGTTGTTTGGCGAGCCTGGGCTGTATTTGAACTCGCCACCTTAGGTGTATGTGGCTAGTGCCTTAGCCACTTGACCACAGGCACCAAGCCGACTCTCAGGATTTTAAATTAAGATGCCATTTACTGAAATGAGAACTCCTTCTAATAGACTAATAGGGATTTATTTTGTTTTAATTTATACATGGGCTTTTTTTTTCTTAACACTTTATTTTTTAGAGCAGTTTTAAGTTCATAGCGAAATTGAGTGGAAGGTAGAGAGGTTTCCCATATCTCTCTTGCCCTCATGCACACACAGCCTCCCCCATTATCAACATCCCCACCAGAGAATGTTGCACTTGTTAACAATCGATGAAACTTTTGTTGACACATCATTGTTACCTGGAGTTCAGCGTGCTTAATCCGTGTCCATGGATTTGGACAAATTTGTAATGACATGAATCCACCATTTATAGTATCACACAGAGTAATTTCACTGCCCTAGGAGTCCTCTGGGCTCTACCCATTCATCCTTCTATCCTCCTTAATCCCTGACAACCACTGATCTTTTTACTGTTTCCAGAATGTCATATTGTTGGAATCACAGAGTAGGTAGCCTTGTAGAATGGCTTTTTTTACTTAGTAATATGCTTTTATCAAGTCATTTTTTAGTGCTAAATAATATTTCATTGGGTATAGCATAGTTTATTTGTTTACCTAATGCAAGTCATATTGGTTGCTTTCAGAATTTGGGAATTATGAACAAAGCTACTATAAACATCTGTTTACAGGTTTTTGTGTGTACTTAATATTTATTCCTTAAATATTAAGGAGTATAGTAGATAGATCATATGGTAAGAATATGTTTAGTTTTGTAAGAAAATGCCAAAGGGGTTTCCAAGGTGGCTGTACCATTTTGCATTCCTACCACCAGTGACATCCTTGCCAGGATTTGGCATTGTCAATGTTCTGGATTTTGGTTGTTCTAATAATATGTAGTGATATCTCATTGTTTAAATTTGCATTTTCCTGATAACATATGGTATGGAAATCTTTGCATACACTTATTTTTCATTCATATATCTCCTTTGGTGAAGTGTCTGTTAACATCTTTGGTCCATTTTTTAAAATAGATCATTTGCTTTCTTCTCATTGTAAGGGTTTTTTAAATAAATTTTGAACAATAGTCCTTTATCTGATAAGTTTTTTGCAAATATTTTCTCCAAATATGTGGCTTTTTTTCTCATTCTCTTGATTGTGTTCTTTGCAGAACATACATTTTTTAATTTTAATGAAGTTCAGCTTACCAATTCTTTCTTTCATGGATTGTACCTTTAGTATTGCATCTAAAAAATCATCACCAAACCCAAGGTTATTTAGGTTTTCTCTCATGGCATCTTCTAGGAGTTTTATAGTTTTGCATTTTACATTTAAGTCCATTATCCATTTTGAATGAACTTTTGTGAAGGATATAAGGTCTGTGTCTAGATTCATTTTTTTTTGCATGTGATTACATTGACTTTTTACAGTTTTAGTATCTCATTAGTTACTATTTCTAATGTCAGTGGGCTTGCTTGTGGAATGCTGTATTCTCTCTCCAATACACTGCTTTAGATCTGCTCTTAAAGCAGAACTAAATGGTTTGCACTTATACCTAATGGCATCAAACCCAAGAGGCTTCTTTACAGATGTCCTATGATTTGGACTTTATATTTCTTGATTGGATCCAGTTCTGAGCTGTGTTGGTGGAGGTTGCTAGTTAGCTAAATTTTAGATAGCTCTGGTTTGATCCTATTAGGTTCTTTTGCTCATAATTTAAATGCAGTAACATTTGGAGATAAAAGATAATTTATATACCAAAAATAGTGGGAATGATAAATGATATCAAGTCAGAAGGTCTGGATTTGAATCTTTGTTCTGCCACTGAGAAGCTGTATATTAGTTTCCTATTACTTAAAATTACCAGAAATTTAGGGGCACAAACAATACAACACTTTTACCTTGCATCTCTAGAATTCTGAAGTCCAGAATGGGTCTAGTGAGCTAGACCAGGTCTGGGCAGAGCTGCTTTCCTTTTGGAGACTGTAGGTGAGAATCCATTTCCTTACCTTTTCTGTCTCTGGAGATCACCCACACTCCTTGGCTTGTGGCCCCTCCCTTCATCTTCAAAGCAATCCTCCTCAAGCTGCCCTCTCTCTGCTTCTTCCTCCTGTGCCTCCCTTTTCCAGTTGTTTTTTTTTTTTTTTTTTTAAATAGAGTCTCACTTTGTCTTGCTCAGTAGAGTGCTCTGCTGTCAGAGCTCACAGCAACCTCAAACTCTCCAGCTCAAGTGATCCTCTTGCCTCAGCCTCCCACATAGCTGGGACTACAGGTACTTACCAAATACCTGGCTATTTTTAGAGATGGGGTCTAGCTCTTGCTCAGGCTAGACTCTTAACTCCTGAGCTCAGGCAGTCCACCTGCCTTGGCCTCCTAGAGTGCTAGGATTACAGGTGTCTGGCCTGCCCTCTTCTACTTTTAAGTATACTTTTGATAACAGTGAGCCACCTGGGTAAATCAGGATAATCTCCCTATTTTAATGACTAACTACCTTAATTCCACCTGTAGCTTTAATTCTCCTTTACCATTTAAAATAACATATTCATGAATTCCAGAGATTAGGACACATGGACATGCTTTAGGGGGGGCTTTATTTTGCCTAGTGGATTGTGCTCACAGACCAGTTACATGGACAACTTGAGCAGCTTTCTTATCTGGGAAACTAATAATAATATTACCATCTATTTCCAGATTGAAGTGACCTTTGTTTTAGAAGGCTTTCAAAAATATAAACATTTTATAAATGTTGCAGATGTTACTTTTGTTCCAATTTATACTGAATTCAGTAAATACTACAGGGAAACACAGGTTTGTAATTCATTTTAGTCCTTTATCTATGTGTCCATAGATCAGGCACTTTAAAATTCAGGATATTTGCCTTCCAGTGCTTTCTGTATATGGTGTATAATTTAAAGTGTATATTACAAGATCCTAATCCCCATTTCATTTTTCTTTTTTTTTTTGAGACAGAGCCTCAAGCTGTCCCCCTGGGTAGAGTGCTGTGGCATCACAGCTCACAGCTCCTAGCTCCTCCAACTCCTGAGCTCAAGCGAGTCTCCCGCCTCTGCCTCCCAAGTAGCTGGGACCACAGGCGCCTGCCACAACGCCCGGCCATTTTTTGGTTGCAGCCATCATTGTTGTTTGGCGGCCCTGGGCTGGGAATTCGAACCCGCCACCTTAGGTGTACGTGGCTGGCGCCTTAGCCGATTGAGCCACAGGCGCCGAGCCTGAGCACCAATTCTTAAATTCCCTTTTTCCTTGGATTCCTGTTCTCATTCTCAGTTTTTCTTTTGCAGCCTCCTTTTCCTTTGGCTTCTGCCTGTCTCTTTAACCTCAGCCCCAGTTTCCCCTTCTCATGCTTTGTGCTTCAGTCATTCTAGATTACTTACTGTTCTCTGAACATACGGCACCTCTTTCCACATGCTTTTCCTTGTCAGCATGGTGGAGAGCTCTTTCTTACCCTTCAAGAACTACCCTAGGTGTTTTATTTATGAAAGCTTTTCCTTCCTTTCTCCTCCCTCCCTCCCTTTGAGACAGTTTCTCACTTTGTTGCCTCAGCTAGAGTGCAGTGGAGTTGTCATAGCTCACGGCAACCTCCAATGCCGGGGTTCAAGTGATCTTCCTGCCTCAGCCTCGTGCACCCCTGTGCCCAGCTTATTTTTTTGATTTATATTTTTGTGGACACAGTATGTTGCTCAGGCTGGTCTCAGATGCTTGGCCTTAAGCAGTCCTCCTGCCTTAGCCTCTAAAGTTCTAGGTTTATAGTCATGAGCTACCACACCAGCTTGTGAAGGTTTTCTTAAGTAGAGTTCATCACCATAGCATCTTTTACTTATTCCTATTACAGCCTTTATCATACCTTATTATAGTTATTTATCTGTGTAGGTATATTTTTCCTATTGGACCATGAACTTCTTGGGGGCCTAGAAATAATAAACATTTATTTTTTTCTATAATGAATAAGGAACTTAGGCTAGCTGTTTTAGAATAGCTCCTATCTTCTGAGACAGTTTTTCAACTCAGACCACAAAAGTGGTCTTAAATAGTTAAGACGAGCATATAGCTAGTATATGCTGTAGACTGCCCTAAAAATTCATGAACAGGCAGATAAGAAATTTTACAGCTTTCCCAAGATAGCATGGATTATAAGGACTTCTCATACTCTGGGAATTTGAGCTCACAGTGGCATACTCATTCATTGTCCTCAGCTATACTGGTTTAAGAAATGTTGTGCTTTTTGTACTTGTTTAGTACATGAAAGCATTGATTGTCTTGCAAATATCAAAATAAAGAGATTGTGTAATACTTTGTTCTTATGAATTTTTTTTCTTTTTTTTTTAGGGACAGAGTCTCACTTTGTTGCCCTCGGTAGAGTGCTGTGGTGTCACAGCTCACAGCAACCTCCAGCTGTTGGGCTTAGGCGATTCTCTTGTCTCAGCCTCCCAAGTAGCTAGTACTGTGACTCCTGTCACAATGCCCGGCTATTTTTTTGTTGCAGTTTGGCCAGGCCGGGTTTGAACCTGCCACCCTTGGTATCTGGGTCCAGCACCCTACTCACTGAGCCACAGGCACCACCCTGTTTTTATGAATGTTATTCTGAATTGGTCCAATATATAGAAAGTGGAAGGTTCGTGTATGTTGATGACATAGTATATTCAGTTCTGAGTCAGAAGCTCTCTGGTTATCCAGATAAGATCATAAGGAGGCAACAGAAACTCAGCTTCGGGCGTGGTGGCTCATGCCTGTAATCCTAGCACTCTGGGAGGCTGAGGCAGGTGGATTGCCTGAGCTTATGAGTTCGAGACCAGCCTCAGCAAGAGCAAGACCTTGTCTCTAAAAATAGCCAGGTGTTATGGCGGGTGTCTGTAGTCCCAGCTACTAGTGAAGCTGAGGCAAGATAATCACTTGAGCCCAAGAGTTTGAGGTTGCTGTGAGCTATGACACCAAGGCACTCTACCAAGGCTGACAAAATGAAACTGTCTCTAAAAAAAAAAAAGGAAACTCAGAGCTTTGTGCTTCGATATGAAATTATTAATTGAGCCTGTGGGAACCACAATCTTTCAATGATAAATAATTAGCTGAGAAGCTAAAACTAAAATTCCTAAAGAGTATAGTATCAAGAAAAATGGAGATGTGTACCTACCATTCAGTGGGATCTTGATGTGAAGATTCATATAAAGCGCAATTTGCAGAAAGTAATTTATCTCTATCAATTATTTTTGCACAAGCAACTCATACTTTCATCCCAGTCTTAAAGTAAATAGTATTTACTGTGTTTGAATTCTCCTTCACTGTTTCCCAGTGGTGGTCCACATGCAGTAGTCATGTCCACATTCCAGTTGTGAAAAAGTGGGAACTTTTCAGAGGCACTTTGATTTGGCCTTGTCTAATTGCAGAGAACCCTCAGGGTAATTCAGATGTCTCTTTTAAAAAAATCAGTTTGTCTTCCGCTAAAGGGAAATATAAAAACAAAACGTTTTGCCATAGGACTGCATGAGTGATGATGGCATTGAGGTTGCTATTCAGACAGCATTGAAACATTTCAGAGATGGGGCAAAATGATACACTATAATAGATTTCTGTACTTGGACTTTGGCTATATGCATGGATTTGCATATTAATGTATTTAGAGCCTTCCTCATTCCAAAGCCTCTGCCAGATATTAGTTGTTCAGATGCTCTGGGATCTGCTGCAAGATTGGATTGTAAGGCCCTTTTGGTGTTCTGACATCAGGTCTCGTCTGCATAGTCAGATTTGTGTACTGTGGGGTTAAACTTCCTTTCATTATGGGAGGGAGGTGCAGGGGGGTCTTTCAGAGTACACATAGGTCAGAAACAGCTGTTTGGATTCTACTCTTAAAGGAAATCAATACTTAGATTCAAATGTGTTAGAGATCTTTGGTTTTTATCAGTTATACATGTTACATGCCTATGTTTGTGAGTTTAATTTGCCTACTATTTAGGTAATTACTAATTAGAGCGAACCAAAATTTTATCCTTTCTACTCATGTAATCCCTTTCGTCAAAAACATAAGGATAGGCTGGACACAGTGGCTCATGCCTATAATCCTAGTGCTCTGGGGGGATGAGGTTGGAGGATTGCTTGAGCTCATGCGTTTGAGACCAGCCTGAGCAAGAGTGAGACCCTTTTGCTACTAAAAATAGAAAAACTAGCCAGGCAGGTGTAGTGGTGGGGGCCATAGTCCCAGCTGCTCCAGAGGCTGAGTCAAGAGAGTTTGCTGAGTCCAAGAGACTGAAGTTTATTTCTGTGAGCTATGGTAACACCATGACACTCCACCCAGAGTGACAGAATGAGACTTTGTCTCAAAAAAAAAAAGAAAAAAAAATACACATAATCCCCCAAACAAACAGGAAAAAACAACAACATAGGGACAACATTTATTAGGATGTAAGACTGGAATGAAATAACTGATTAAATTTGTTTTCCTTGCTTTCTGTTTAGTAAAATAAAAGCAAAGCTAAGAAAAACAGAATCCATGTAGAAAAATCTTTTGCTTTCAGCAGCTAATACTTATTTTAAGTTTTAACCATGGGATATCACCAAAATATAGAGGTAAGTTCAGAAATAAAACTACTACCTTTAGAATTTTCTTTAATACCATAAATTTTGTTCTCATGCTGTTTAGTGTTAAATTACTATATCAGTAAACAAAATGCTTATGTTAAAATTTGGTTTTGGTTTAGATATTTAGATGAGATCCTTTTTTGAAGATGAGCTAATTATAATGCTTATATTTTGTGAAGTATGTAAGATTCTGGAGCACAGAATCAGGTATGAGTTCAAATTCTGATTTTGCTACTTAGTAACTTTTTTATAATGGGCAAGTTTTACATTTTTTAAAGTTAGTTAAAAAATTCAACTCTATCAAGATATAATTCATAACCCAAACAATTCACTCAGTAAAGTTGTTTTTTAATACAGTCTCAGAATTGTGTAGCCATTGTCAAGTTTTAGAACATATTTCTGCCCCTAAAAGAAAACTGAACATCTTTTCACAGCTTATTGGCCATTTTGTATGTGTGTTCCTTTATTTGACTTTTCATTGCTGTTGACACATCTCTGAAGTGATGATAAAACTAGTACCTTCCTGATAGAGTGAGTATGGGGATTAAAAAGAATCAGTATATATCAAATGCTTAGAGCAGTACCTGACACATAGTAAATACTCCTTTAATATTGGTTATTATTGTTATTATTACTCATAAAAATTTATTCATGTGTTTAATGTTTCCTATTGATTCCATTTTAATTTCTCTGATAGGAGTTGTAACGAAGGAATCTGGTTTTTAACTCCCAGATTTACTAACCCTGGTCTTCGCTACATATATTCAGTGTTTAGTTGTTCATTTATTTATTCTTTCCTTCATTCATCAAGCATCTGCTGAACACCTATTTTCTGTCATCTCTTGTGATAGAACCTGGAAATGAAAACTAGAGGAAAAGAGGATTTTTTTTTCTTTTTCCTTGGGTGGTTTGGAGAGAAAGATACCAAAATGATAACTGGAGAACAGTGAGTAGTTTAATGTAGGTACGTGGAAGATAAGAAAATCATTCATGGAGAAAGAGTTTGTAGACAAGCTGAAACTTGAAGGATGAGTAGGAATTTCTTATCCAAACATTGGGCTCAGTGTTCTGGACAGTGCAAAGATGTGCATAGGAATTTGAATGTTCAAGACAGAGGTGAGAATTATAGGACTGCTGCTGTGTGTAATGGTGATAGGGGTTGAGGATCCTTTATGATCAGCTGGAAATAGAGCAGTACCAAATAGGAAAGCACTTCTCTTGCTTCTGGTCAATTAATGCTTAGAACATTCTTCTCTCTCCCTTTCTTACATACCCAATTTCATTATTAAATGTCTTTTTATTAACAGATATTCTTCTTTGTGTCTAGTGATATTCCTGTCTTAAAATCTTTTTAGTATGGTATTAATACAGTCACTGCAGCACTCTTATGGTTTGTAGTTTGTTTTAAATCTATTTGTGTCTTTGAATCCAGAATATATGTCCTATGGAGAGAATATAGTTAAATTTTGCTTTTAAAAATCTAATCTGATGGCCTCTTCCTTTTGATTTGAATATTTGGTTCTTTCATATTTAACAGAAATGAGAAATATCCATTAAATGTGAAAGAACATTTTATATGATTGGATTTAAGTCTGCCATTTTTCTTTTTTTCTTTCTTTCTTTTTTTTTTTTTTTTGAGAAAAAGTCTCATTCTCTAGTCCTGGGTAGAGTGCTGTGGTACTAGCCTAACTCACAGCAACCTCAGTCTTTTGGGCTTAAGTGATCCTCTTGCCTCAGCCTCCTGAGTAGCTCACACTACAGATACTCACTATGACACCTGGCTATTTTTTCTGTTTTTGGTAGAGATGAGGTCTCACGCTTGCTCAAGCCGGTCACAAATTCCTGAGCTCAGAGATCCTCCTGCCTTGGCCTCCCGGAGTGCTAGGATAATAGTTATCAGCCTGTGCAAGTGGCCTGCCATTTTGCTTTTTGTTTTCTATAGGTTTCATGTCTTTTGTCTTTTGTTTTTCTATTCTATTTGTGTTAAACAAATGTTTTCAGAGTATACCATTTTAATGCATCTGTTTCATTTCTTTTTAGTCATTTTTTAAAATTTTTTACTGATTGCTCTTGTGCTGCTGCACTGTCCAATACAGTAGCCATGGACTACATGTTCCTGTTGTGTACTTGAAATGTAGCTAGTCTGAGTTAATATATCTTAAAATGAAACACTAATTAGATTTCAAAGACTTAGTAGGAATTACTGAATATAAAATATCTCATTAATTTTTATATTGATTAAAAGGTTTTGTTTTGTTCCTAAAGAGACAGAGTTTCACTCTGTCCTCAAGGCTGGAGTACGGTGGTATAATCATAGCTCACTGCAACCTCAAATTCCTAGGCTGAAATATCCTCCTGCCTTAGCCTCCTGAGTAGCTGGGACTATAGGTATGTATCATTATGCCCAGATAGTTTTATTTTTACTTTTTGTAGAGACAGAGTCTTGCTCTGTTGCCAGGCTCAAGTTTTATGTTAAACAAATTTTATTTTAAATATAACTAGAAATTTTAAAGTTTTATGTATATATATAACTTACATTTTTGGCTCACATTGTACTTGTGTTGAGTAGCATAGCTTTAAGGATTACAGTATGCTTCTTTAACATATCACAATCTATTTTAGTTTAACAGTGAGTTAATTCTGTTGAAATATAGCAACTATGTTCCCACATAGGTCCATCTTCTCCCTTGTGCTATTTTTGTTGTATATACATCTGTATATATTATATATAATCTATATATGGTAAGCTGAACAATACATAATTTTTACTTTAAGCCAATCTTAAGATTTCTTTATTCCTTCCTATGAAGTTAAGTTACTATCTGAACTATACTATTAGATTTCCTATATGTAGTTTTCATTTAGGTAAGGCTAGGTCTTTTAGCAATGAATTCTTTCACTTTTTTTGTTTGTCTGAGGGTGTGTATATTTTTTATTTTTGAAGGACAGTCTCACTATAGAATTACTGGTGGAAAGTTTTTTTTTTTTCTTTTTTCTTTCAGCACTTTGGCTATGTCATTTTACTTCCTTTTGGTCTTTATTGTTTCTGATGTACATTCAACCATTAATTGTATTGCCTTTCTCCTGTACATGGAGTTGGGTTTTTTTGTTTGTTTGTTTTTATTTTCAGGATTTTCTCTTTGTTTTTGACTTTTAGCAGTTTAACTATAGTATATCTAAGTGTGGTTCTCTTTGTGTTTATCTCATTTAGGGTTCGGTGAGCTTCTTTAATCTGTATATTAATATTTTTCAGCAAACTTGGAATGTTTTAAGTCATCTTATATTTCTCAGTCTCCCTTCTTTCTGGAATTATCATGTAGGTCTATCAGTACACTTGAAGTTGTTGCACATTCCCCTGAGGCTATGTTCACTTCTTTTTGATCTTTTTTCTCTTTTCTTAACATTATATAATTTCTATTCATCTATTCCTAAGTTTAGCAGTTCTTTTTTTCTGTTATGTCAGTCTGCTCTTGAGCTTTTTTAGTGAGTTTTCATTTTAGTTGTTATACTCTTCTACTTTAGAATTTCTTTTTTAAAAAAAAAATACAGAGTTTCTTATTTTCTTTTGAGATTCCCTTTATGTGAAGTCATTGCATTATGTTTTCCTTTAATTGCTTGAATATACCTTTGTAAATTCTTTGACTGTAGTTACTTATCTGCTCTAAAGTCTTTGTCTAACACCCCGGGGACCACTCAGAGTTAGTATCCATTGCCTGCTTCCTTTTTCCTATGTATGGGCCACGGATTACATTTTTTTGTTTTTTTTGTATTCATAATATTTTATTTGCAACTGAACAGTTTAGGTAATATAGAGAAAAGACACTCTGGACTTGTTTTATTTCTATGTGGTTTTGGTTTTGTTGTTTTGATAACTTGTCTGAGCTTAAACTCTGAAATCTATTTCTTCTATGATTTTTAGTCACTAATTTCTGCTTTTTTTTTTGTCCTAATTTTTAAAATTGGCTTCCTAGAAGTTTTCTGTTTGCCTGCACAGCTTAGTAGTGATCAGCCAATTGTTGGGTAGAGGTACCTTGAGGCTGTGAGGCTTCTTCCCTCTGCCAGTCAAACTGTGTGGGTTAAGGAACACATTTCAAAGTCGTAGCCAGTTTTTAGGTCCTCTTGGATTTTACTTTATATCAGGTACTCTTTATTTCCCCCCCGTATGTGTTTGTGGTTTCTTAGCCAGAGATGTTGAATGAATAAATGTTAGCTGGCATTTTAAATTTGGTTTGGTAATATGTTAACCTGAACTGCTGTTGAGGATGCCTTGGAAGATAATAAGAATAGCCCTTTTTGGAGGACCAACTATGTAGCTACTTTATTTTGCAAATAACATTTTGTTTACTCCTTAAAATAAACTTAGCAGTATTTACCTCTATATTACAGATAACTCCTTAACTTAATTATCCCGAGCACTATAGGTATTAAGTGTGAAGCCAGGATTCTTACCTCAAGTCTAAAGCCTGTACTATGCCACAATATTGTGTTTACAGGAGATATTTCCCCAGAGAGTTCTTTTTATTTAAAGGCTACTTCTACATGCTGGCAGTATTTCTTATGCCATTTCTGAGCCATGTGCAAAGTAATCAGCTTGCTTTATTCTTCATCTGCTTTTCTCCTAGGTCCTTCATGAGAGTCATATGATGGAGGGAGGGCCCTAAGGGGTATGCGTTTGCTAGCCCATACTTTAGAGATTCTTACTCATCCTGCAGTGTCTCTTTCATGTTCTGTGCACAAAGAGGTGGATCTTTCTCTTATCAGACCTCTATAGTACATAGGATTCATTCACATCCACAAGGGGAGAGGGGAGCTCTCGAATAACATGGTTAATTCCTCCCACTGTCTCACTCATTGTAGATGTTGCCTATAGTCAGTGTGAACTGACATCAAATCCAGAACAGACTTCTGCTTCCTATACACCTCACTCAGCATAAGCCCAAACCCCATAATAAGTTTGTTCTTACTCTCTTTTACATAAATTTCCAGTATCCCAGGGTTTTCCCTCTCCTTTGCTGCCGCAAGCCAGTAAACTCAATTGGTGGTCATTGGACCCTGGGCTTTCGCACCCCCAAGTAAGATGTGCATTTTCTACTGCCTTACTATTCAGACTATGGTCTGTGAACAAAAGGGAGGCATCAACATCACCGGAAAGCTTATTAGAAATACAGAAAAACTTTATTCCAGACCTACTGAATTAGAATCTTCATTTTAAATATGATTCCCAAGTGATTTGTTTGAATGGACCCATTTTTACTGTCCATGACCATTTTATTTCTTTTTCAGGGACAATATTACACAGTTTGGAGGGGAGTACTAATTGCACAGAGTTTCCTCATTGCACCCTTTCACTCAGTTTATTCTTTTTCTTTTATTTCCCTTAAGGGAAATGATTCTAATATTAATTTTAAGTAATCGTCTGGCTCCTTTATCTCCAAAGAATATGGCTTAATTCAGTATACCAGAGTTTGAGGAAGGAACAGAAATGTGGTAAGGCTTTACTTATTATTTATAACGTATTTAAAGCTCATAGTGATTTTTAAGTATTGAGAATTAAATTGATCTCTAGGAAGCAGGGCAAATTAAACAAAAGAATAAATGGAAATCGCTTCTTGGCCTTTTGGCTAAGATCAAGTGAAGAATAAATGAAAATATTTAGGAAATTTGTATGTCATTGTTCTGTTTCAAGTGTTCTGTGTTTGTCATTTATTCCAATAAGTTTGTAAATCATAGGTATTGTGTTATGCAGATAGAGTTTAAAAAATTCACCTGTTAAATTCAGTTTTGAAAGATTATGGAGAAACAAGATTTTCAATATTTGAGCATGTAAGAAAAAAAATCTACCTTTTATCCAGTTAAATGCCCACCTCAGCTTTGCTCTCTAGAATCTTAATTTATTTCCTTTTTTTTTTTTTTTGAAGTGTGAATGGTCAGGTTTTTATTACCCTGTAAGTCTTAAGCACGGTGATGTCCCATGGGTGAAATATTTCTAAGGTAGGAAAAAAACCAGTTTAATTCAGCTACTATAAATACAGTTGGACAGCTAATAAACGGGAGGATCAATTAACTATTTTCGTCTTATATTTTTAAGCTGTCAAAGTAGGTTTTTTCATTATAATTTCTCTTTGAAACCTAAGGCTTTTTAAAGACATTAATTGGTGATGTTTTATTGATATGTATAGACATTCATATACATGTACGACATTTAAATTTTTAAGTCCAGTCTTACTTTGTTGATCAATTATATTTTGTTTCTTTTGTATCTATCTTTGCTTAGAGCATTATAGTAATTTTTCTAAATTTAGTTTCAGCTTTTACATGGAATGGGAACTTAGAAGGTTGATGAAAGCTGGTTTTAGAGAAAGATGAAAAACACATTAGGTAGCCTGGGAGGAAAAGATGTCTGACGGATCATTCTCTCAGGTTCCATATTATAATACTGCCCCAAATAGATAGGTTTTATTTTTAGTTTACCCAGAAGAAAATAGTTTCTATAGTCAAAGCAAGATAGAGTTTAAAAAAAATTTTTTTAATAAAATTTCAAAATATTAAGGGGGTACAAATATGTTTGTTCCATGGATACCTTGTATAATGCTCAAGACAGGGCTTTCAGTATGCTCATCACCCAGAATATTGTTCAGTGTACCAATTAATAAGTTTTCACCCCTCATCTCCTCTCACCCTGCCCGTTCTGGGTTTCTGATGACCTTTCTGTCTCTTTGTGCCTTTGTGTGTTCATTGTTCAGCTCCCAGTTATTAGAGACTACGTGTGGTGTTTGTTTTTCCACTCCTGAGATATTTCACTTAAGATAATAGTCTTCAGTTCTATCCACCTGGCTGCAGATGACGTTATTTTGTTCCTTTTTATGGCTGAGTAACATTCAATGTCCATTACACGCACACACATCACATTTTCTTAATCCACTCGTGAATTGATGGATACTTAGGTTGATTCCACGGCTTTGCAATTGTCAGTTGTACTGTGATTAACATTTGAGTGTTAATTGAGATTGAGTGCTATAGAGGTTGTACTAGTTTGCAGTCCTAACAGTGTGTACCTTGTGGTCTAGTCAAGTGAATCATCTCCTTAACTTCTTCTTCACTCTGAATATTCCCTGTAGCTTCTCTGATGATTCAAAATCCTTTTTCCAAGAAGGCCCATCTGTAGATTGGCCATCCACCTGCAACTTTCAGTCTTCTCCTTGAGAGCAGTGCAAGGTAGCCTGCTTCTAGTCCTCCATCTTACTTCTCCCCTAAAATTACACACTATTTTTATGCTGTATCTTGTTGGTAGCACCTCACCTTCTATTTTTCTTACAGACAGTGGTGTGATTGTAGCTCACTGCAGCCTTGCACTCCTGGAGTCGATTGATCCTCCTGCCTCAGCCTCCCTAGTAGCTGGGACTATAGGCATGTGCCACCAAGCCTGGATGAGACATCACCCTCTTTATCAGGTTTTCCTAGTGTATGCCTGCAGACACCCCCAAGTCTTTACTTCCTGACACTAATCATACCCACCACTGTAGATATTTTAATTTTGTTTAATGTCTTTATGTTTCTTTCAACTGTACATTTTCTGGCCATATCATTCACCTTCCTCTGCATTATAGATATCAGGAATAGAGTAAAAGCTAGCAAGGTTATAGTGTACCTGACATGGCAGGAGAAATAAAGGTATTAGAATTTATTCTGACCTAAGAAAAGGAGCAGGGTTTGCAAAAATTGTAATTTTGTTAACTCTGGTAGATAAACCAAGCACAGGCACATGGGCCAGGGGGCAAAAGGAAAAATGAGCTGAATGAGATGCTGACCACTGGTGGTTGTGGAGCAAGAGCTGGGGTGTGTGTAGAGGGGCCTTCTGGGGTTGAGATGAATGGTTATCTCTTACCTACCCTTTCACTTGAATAGTTTCGAGGAGACAAAATACCTTTTGATATTACTATTTTGTGTATTCAGACAACAACATTGAACTTCATAGTTTGCTACTTCTTATAGCCATTTATTCCTGTAATACCTTTGCAGGGTACTCAATGCAGAGTGGGTATTAACTATAGGGATAGCAGTTCTTTTCTCTGTATTAAACTGTGTGATTGATCTTATAAATTTTGTTAAATTGAGCTAACTGATTTGTTCATTTATTCACTAAAGATTTATAGAGTACCTGTTATGTGCTTGGCCCTGTAGCAGGTACTGATAAAATAAAGACCTAGATCTATGCTTAGATGGAGAGAATAACCTAAATAAGGTACAGGCATAAGCCGCTAAATGTGACTCAGTGAAATAGTTACTCTGTGAGTGGAGAACTCTGTTGTAACTTACTTCAGTTTTTCCTATACGTTTAAACATTGAGGGATGTGAGATTTTATGGCTGATGTCCTTTGGGAAAGACAGATGTGTTTTTGAAAATTCATTATAAAACATTTCATATGCATCTTCTATTTTTACTTGTCACCGTCTTTCTTTCTTTTTTTTTTTTTTTTTGAGACGGAGCATCAAGCTATTCCCCTAGGTAGAGTGCTGTGACTTCACAGCTCACAGCAACCTCCAACTCCTGGGCTCAAGCGAGTCTTATGCCTCAGCCTCCTAAGTAGCTTGGACCACAGGTGCCCACCACAATGCCCGGCTATTTTTTTTGGTTGCAGCCATCATTGTTGTTTGGCGGGTCGGGGCTGGATTCAAACCCGCCACCTTAGGTGTATGTGGCTGGCGCCTTAGCCACTTGAGCCACAGGTGCCGAGCTGTCACCGTCTTTCTAAAATGGCTCCATTAAGGGGAAAACGTGACCTTAAAAACCAGTTTAAAGTATTTAGGAAAAACAAGTGTATTTGGAAGATAGTAAATATTTTGTATGCTTTCTGTAGTCCTGGAAGCACTTTTGCTCTGCTTTGTAACTTTATAACTCACTTTGGCTTTTATTCTTACTTGCCTTTCCCCGATCATGAATCTTTCTTGTATACTTGTAGTGCCTTTGATTTCTCTCTTAGTTGAGTATTTTTAATGCCTATTATTCATTTTATACTATCACCTTTTCCCAATAATTGTTTTTTATATTGCATGACTTTGCAAAACCTTATGTATCTTCAATTTGCAGCTTCATGATGATGAAATTAGACCTTTTGGTTCGGTGCCTGTGGCTCAAGTGGCTAAGGCGCCAGCCACATACACCTAAGGTGGTGGGTTCGAATCCAGCCTGGGCCTGCCAAACAACAATGATGGCTGCAAGCAAAGAATGGCCGGGCATTGTGGCGGGCGCCTGTGGTCCCAGCTACTTGGGAGGCAGAGGCAGGAGACTCCCTTGAGCCCAGGAGTTGGAGGTTGCTGTGAGCTGTGATACCATGGCACTCTACCCAGGGGGACAGCTTGAGGCTCTGTCTCAAAAAAAAAAAAAAAAAGAAATTAGACTTTTTTTCCTTTATCAGTTTTTTAGAAGACAAATTTATGTAAAATGATGACTACTAATGTTTAGTTTTCAATTCGTTGAGTAATTGGACTGATTACATTGCTGAACTTCTTTCGATTATTTTTTCTTTGAGTCTGTTTGATGTAACATAGTATTGTATGTTTGTTTCTGTATGTGTGTATTTTCACCTACATTTTATAGAGCATGGGTAACCCATTTGATATTTTGACTGTCTTACAAACAGCAGCATCAGAAAAGCTTTTATTTCATGTGATGTGTTAAATTTTGTGCATAACATATTTTTAAACTGAAGAGGCTTCATTTCCAAAATAATTACCTATAATTCCATTTCAGATACGGATTTCTTTTGTAGCTTAGGCCAATACTTTTCCACTTTTAATGCAATATGATCACCTAGAGATTTTATTAAGATATAGATTCTGATTCAGTCATTCTAAAATAGCAAGTCAGGTCCCCAAGTGAAATTAGGCTGCTGGTTCTATTAGGTGTGGCCTTCCTTTTTAGGAAGACTTCAGAGGATGTGGAGATCTCCTATCTGTGCATTCCCAAGATTTACTCATATGCCCTCCCAGTTAGTAGATCTTGCTGTGATTCCTTTGGTATCTCCCACATCTGTAATGTTATTTCCTTTCCCTCTGCCCTTAAAAGGGGAGGAGGGGCCCTTCTTTGGGGAGAGGTTGATCTCAAATGTTGCTGAATTAATTCTTTAGCTGACTTCTAGTCTATAAATGGCAGGAACATTGTGTTTGTGACATATGTAGAGGCAGATTTTCATTTTAGCTTGGAGATACTGTCTTGGCATGACAAGGGCACATACAATTTAATGAACCTGATAATGTTAAGTATAATAGAAACAGTCTCATTTAATGGAATACTTTAATAAACACTTTCAGAAAGTGAATTTTTTTAAAAAAATAATAATTACTCCTTAATTTAAATTTTTCATAGGTAGTGCTTCAATGTGTTGTTTTTTTTCTTTTTTAAAGGAGGTTTAGGCTCAGCGCCTATGGCTCAATCGGCTAAGGCGCCAGCCACGTATACCCAAGGTGGTGGGTTCGAATCCCTAGCCTGGGCCCGCCAAACAACAATGACGGCTGCAACCAAAAAATGGCCGGGCGTTGTGGCGGTCACCTGTGGTCCCAGCTACTTGGGAGGCGGAGGCAGGAGACTCGCTTGAGCCCAGGAGTTGGAGGTTGCTATGAGCTATGATGCCATGGCACTCTACCCAAGGGGATAGCTTGAGTCTCCGTCTCAAAAAAAAGGGAGGTTTATTCTGTGTGTACACGTATTTTCTCTCTCTCTTTCTTTTCCCTTACTTTCTCTTTTCCCTCCCCAGCTTTATTAAGGCTTAATTGACAAATAAAAAAGATATAAATTTGTGGTATACAGTGGTGATGTTTTAAGATACATGTGTATATATATGTGCGTGTGTGTATATGTATATAGTATACATGAACATAACACCTGACACTTCGTAAGAGGTGCTTAGTAAAGGTTATTGCTGTTGCCCCATTCTGCTTCTGTTGCAGCATTAAGAATCCTTGTGAGAACTATGTCTTATTGATCCTTATATTTCCAGAACTTACAACAGTCCATGGTACAGAAAGATCCTTAGTGATATTTATGGGTCCAGTAAAAGAAAGAGCAGCAACAATGGGAAGGATGTGACATTCAAGAGAAAGTCTTTAAAAGATAATTAACATTTTCCATTTAAAATATCATATAATTTTCAAAAAGCATTCAAATAATGACATTTCAAAAATTGTTTTCTTATTTTCTCTGGGGGAAAATAGGCATTATAAATTATTGCCATTGAGATTCTTTCAGTTTAGTCAAGGTTGATCAATTATAAATTTTCATCTTCTAAGGATTGTTACAAAGGAGCTATAAATAGGGAAATTGCTTTTTAGTGAAATGGGCTAGTTTACCTGAAAAGAGTTAATTATCTTTTCTCTCCTGTGTTGACAGATTTTTCATACTAGACATTAAGGTGGAGTAGAGGAGGAAATTGATGCATTAAGATTTTCTCAGCGTTCTCTGTCATCTGGTAGAAAAATTAAAGTATTTAATGATACTGTATTATCTGCTTTTTGAGATAAGAGAAAAATATATAAAAGTTTTCTATTTATTTGGGTACTGATATTGACTTTCCAGAACTTTTTTTTGTTTTTTCTTGCAGTTTTTTGCCAGGGCTGGGTTTGAACCCGCCACCTCCGGTATATGGGGCCGGCACCCTACTCCTTTGAGCCACAGGTGCCGCCTGACTTCCCAGAACTTTTAAAAGTCAAGTTGATGAATAGTTTTCCAAAAATACTAGGTTCATTGTTATTGTATATGTATATGGTTGCTTTCAGGTTAAGAAGTAATTATCATTTAGTTTTATCTATGATTATTTCAATAAATAACTTCTGTTTGTATTGTTATTTTACTTTGATACAATAATTTTTCATAGATATATGAAAGACCTAAAAATTAACAGAAAAATATTTTACGGATTATAAGTATTCAAAGGTTTGTAAAATTATAAATTTCTAGAATGGCTAAACTGTTCTAATATATTTCTACTGAGTACTGAGATATTTTAGATGATATCTAGAAACCTCTTTTGAGTGTATGCCATAAAAAAATCTTAATAATAAAAATGTAATTATAATAAGAATAATAATTATTGATTACTTCCTATGAACCAAGCATGTTATTAAGTTTTTTATGTTTAACTCTCATTATAGTCATGTAATGTTGGTGGTGTTATTTATTCTTATTTTATTTTATTTTTTAAAACATTCTTACTTTGTCACCCTCATTAGAGTGCAATGGCATCATAGCTCACAGCAACCTCAAACTCTTGAGATCAAGTGATCCTCTTGCCTCAGCCTCCCAAGGACCTGGGACTAGAGGGTGCCCACCAATCATGCCCAGCTATTTTTAGAGATAGAGTCTTGTTCATGCTGAGGCTGGTCTCAAACTCCTGAGCTCAAGCAATCACCCTACCTCAGCCTCCCAGAGTGCTAGGATTACAAGGGTGAGCCACTGTGGCAAGCCTATTTATTCTGAGTTTTGTTTTAGAGAGGTTGAGTTGCTAAGTATCATACAGCTACTAAGTGGTAATCTAAAATTTAATTCCAGGCCATATGGCGCTAATGTCAATGCTTTAACTACTATATTTTATTCTGTTACAGTGCCTAAATGGGAATAGATACAGATATAGTCTGAGAGAAATTAATTTGCATAACATTCATTCAACAAGGGATTAGACTCACCATGAAAACTTAATAGAAAATGGGCAAATAATAGGAATAGGCAGTTTAGACAAGAGAAACCATGAATGGTGAATGAATATGAAAAGATCCTCTGATTCTGACTACTTATTAGAGGAGTGCCCAGTGAAAGCACAGTAAGATAACATTCCATATCCAGACTGGCAGACATTAAAATGACTGACATAGCAAGGTATGGATCTATAGAAACTCTTCATTATACTGTTGTGGGAGTGTAAATTGCTACAACTACTTTGGAGACCCATTTGTCAGTATGAAAAATTGTTCAGCTGTGCTTTATTACAACTCAGTAATTCAACTTACAAGAATACCTACTCTGAATGAGTGGAACTGAAGTGAGGTCTGAGAACCACTGGGGGTACCTGAGGATTTTTAAGGAATTTATGTGAAAACTATTTTCATAATAATAGTTTAACATCATTTGCTTTTCTTTTTTTGACACAGCATCTCAAGCTGCCCTGGGTAGAGTACTGTGTTGTCACAGCTCACAGCAACCTTAAGTGATTCTCTTCCCTCAGCCTTCCAAGTAGTTGGGACTACAGGTGCCCGCCACAATGCCCGGCTATTTTTTTTGTTGTTGCAGTTGTCATTGTTGTTTTAGCTGGCCTGGGCCAGGTTCAAACCTGCCAGCCTCAGTGTATGTGGCTGGTGCCCTGCCCACTGAGCTACGGACACTGCCGTTATTTGGTTTTTTAACACTCATTCTTTCATGGGTTTATAGTAGAGTTTTCCAGAACCTGTACTGCAACAGATTGAAGGCAGAAACATAAATGAGTATCCTGCTATAGACAGTAAACAGATTTGCAAAAAGAAAGTCTCAAAAAGGCAAAACAGTACCACTTTCCTCACCAGCTTATTTTTTTAATCTTGAAAACAGGGTCTCACTGTGCTGCCCAGGCAGGTCTTGAACTCCTGGGCTGAAGCAAGCCTCCCACCTTAGCTTCCTGAGTGGCTAAGGATATAAAGGAGAGCAAATGTGTCTAGCTATAACTTATTTTTGTTTTCAAAAATATATTAATATTTGTTTTAGTAAAAATATTTTTGTCAATATATAAT
>CAUYQV010090312.1:0-24307 GCA_963574575.1 Galagoides demidoff
GTCTATAATCTGAAAAATTCAGTTCTCTGAGATAGTAGAAGGAAAGTACGACAAAACAGAAAACAGGGGAGAAGAGGTAAGAAAATCGAGGCTTAGCCCGGAAGATCTGAGAATCGAGGAACATGTTTCAGAGAGTTGGGAGAAAATGAGGAAAGAGGGGGCCACGCCCAGGCTCTCTCCCCCAAGGCAGGACGCTGTTGCAGGGTTCCCTGTTCACACAATAAATGAGTACATTTAAATAAATAAATAAGAAAATGAGGGAAGTAAATGGTCATACTAGCAGACACGATAGAATTTTTTAAAAAGGAAATAACCAGGCGGTGCCTGTGGTTCAAAAAGGTAGGGCGCCGGCCCCATGTGCCGGAGGTGGCGGGTTCAAACCCAGCCCTGGCCAAAAAAACAAGAATAAATAAATAAATTGTGGTGTCTTTACACGACAGCCTGCTACACTGTGGTGGAAAGGTAGAGGAGTACAGTACAGCTTTGTGTGCAGATGTCTCTTAGAACAATGGTGAATGGAAGGCAGGCCGCAGAAGAGTGCCATCTGTGTGAGGCCACTGGTAGGAAGTTCAAAAGCAAGCCAAAGATCTCCTGGGCTAAGAAGTGCAGAGACATCCAACATACTTTGTGAAATAATCAGAAAAGCAAGCGAATTAGGTAAAAAGGCATGAGAGTGACTATGCGGCTGGTTGGGGGTAAGGCATGGCAGACAGGAGGAAGATGACAGGAAATGAAATCAGAAAAGAATTAATAAAAAAAAAGAAATCAGAAAAGAGCATACAGGATGGTTCAGGGTAATAAGAGTCTATATCTTGACTGGGTGCCTGTGGCTCAAGCGGCTAAGGCGCCAGCCACATACACCTAAGGTGGCGGGTTCTAATCCCCAGCCCGGGCCCGCCAAACAACAATGATGGCTGCAACCAAAAAATGGCCGGGTGTTGTGGCGGGCGCCTGTGTCCCAGCTACTTGGGAGGCGGAGGCAGGAGACTCGCTTGAGCCCAGGAGTTGGAGGTTGCTATGAGCTGTGATGCCATGGCACTCTACCCAGGGGGATAGCTTGAGGCTCTGTCTCAAAAAAAAAAATATGTACACATCGTTGTTACCTGGTGTATTTTCTGAAAGGTGTTGAATTAACCTTATGTTTAACAATCCAAATCAGAAAGATCCATGAGATTTGAGAAATGAGCTTCTCTCGAGGAGTTTGTCGGCCTGGATGAGCAGCAGACTTGTGGGGCTGTCACCTGCTCCATGACAAAAATAATCTAGACTCCCTGGGATCAGAAACTCCATGTCCATCTATTCCAAAATTCCTTTTCAGTCTCCACTAAATCATGCTCTGAGTTAGAGCTGCCTCTGCTCCCACCTGCTTCAGCAAAACTCTCTGACAGTCCAAACTCTTAGGGTACTTCCCTCCATTCCTCCCTGGTTGTTAATTATGTTAATTAACTTACGTTAATTTTACTTACTGCTTGTGTCATACAGGTTAGCCATTTGTTAGGCTCTCTTAGCTTTCTTCCATGTTTTCAAATTACAGCTTCTTTTGAGAACGGGGCCTCTAACCCTAGTTTGTTCTTCACCCTAACCCTCAGCACAGTGATGGTCCCTCAGGGAGAAAAGTCCTTTGCATGTGATGGAACCACCATAACTGAAGAACAGTGGCTCAATTACAGTGCCTAAATGTAGCAAGCCCAAAAATTTCCTTAAAAACATTTAATTTGAATTATTTAAAGAAATAAAGTATCTATTCATCTTTATGTAAACCTTGCATGAAATAATTTGTTTTTGTGAACAGTGGCAGGGGGAGGTTGTGGGAATTGGGTTTCTGCTCAGTTGTTCTGGGAAATGTTTATCATTTTCAAATAATAAAATTCACTTTTCCAGTGAATCACAGAGCTGGGAAACATCTGCCAAAATGTTGTTTATATGGAACTGTTTTGTGCCTCAAGAGAAGCTGATCTTTAATTAGAAAGTCACATGTCCCAGTGGTTCCCTATAGACAGCACCTTACCTAAACCCATTTATTTGCTTTGTATGGATAAAGCTGAATTCATTGTATTTGCAGAAAACATAATATTTCCGTCAGATAATTCTCTTTCTGCTCATATGTAGGTATTTTGCACTAAAAAATATGCAAATGTTTCCAAAATACTTAAAAGCATTTCTGACAATTCCAAGAAACACTTTGCCCCACTGGTGCTTCCATGACTGAGATCAAGAACGTCGTGGCTGTGAGAAGCTCCACAGAGACTCGGAGAAGCCGGGAGGCCATCTGACTGCTCCGCCTGTATTTATGATGTGTTATTCAGCTATAAAAAGGATTAGATACTGGTATAAAAAACAATACTGATGATTTCAAAGGCATTATCTTTAACAAAAGTAGCTAAGCTGAAAAGAATTTTTATTTTGTGATTTGATTTGTTTGAAATTCAGAATCAGCAGCCTAACCTCTGGTTGTGGAAGTTACAATAGTAGCTAACCTCCAAGGGTGCCCTGCCTGGGAAACACCAGGGATCATGGGAGAAGGTGGGATCATTCAGCTTTGGCTTGGGCTGTGTTCTTTGCCTGACATATAGTATGCGTTTGCTTTTAAAATGCAGATTACTGAAAGTCTCTATGGGTAAATAACTAAATTCAGCATCATTTGCTATGAAGTGTGTGTTATTCAATGGCTATTTGTTTTCCAAGCATATTATATTTCTGGTGGTCATTTTGCAGGGACGGTTTGTAGAGGAATTTCACGCCTACCTGGAAAGCAGCGTCTTCCCTTTCAGCTACAGGTCTCCCAAGTGACTGAGGGAAGGACCCCGTTCCTGAGCACTGCCCGGTGGGGACCTCCTGACCAGTGGGGAGAAGAAAACAAAAAATAAAGGGGCCGCAGGCATAGGAGAGACAATTACTCAGTGTCATAGATGATAAAGTCGACATAAGTGGTGGGATACGAGAAACAGAGTATTTAAGATGTGGTGGTTAAAGAAGGCTCTCTGTGGGTTTAAGATTTGAGGTTTGTTTTTTATAAATTTGTGTAATGACTTATACAATGTTTTGTGAAAGACGCTTGAAGACTGCTTTGTCTGAAATAATTGCTCCGATGGTTTGTCATGAGACATTTTCTTTTTTATAGGAAGGAATTGATTGTTCCCCTCTCCTCAGCCACAGTTCCCCTTATTTACTCATCTGTTCATTCTTTTCATTAAATCTTCGTCACGGAGTGTCTTCCATAGTTGTTAGGTGGAGCCCACAGAGCTCTGTGCTAACACAAACCCCAGTTGTTTCCAATGTTGGAGTGTCTCTGTCACTTTTAACTGCTCTAACAGAACACCACATCCGGGATGGCTTAACAAGAGCCCGCGCTCACAGTACTGGTGGCCAGAAGTCTGTGACCAGGGAGCCCCAGGCATTGGGGAGGCTCTGGGGAGGGCCCTCTCCTGATTATGCCCTCCTCTTTTCATAAGGACACGATGAGTCCCCTCAGGAGGACCCACAATCATGGTCCAATATCCATGAACCCCCTCAGGGGGACCCACAAGCACAGTCTAATATCCATGAATCCCCTCAGTAGGACCCACTCCACGTCCTAATCTAACCCTAATTACCAACCAAAGACTCTATCTCCAAAAATTACCATTCTGGGCCTTAGAGCTCCCTGACATATGAATTTCTGTGGGAAATAAACATTCAATGAGTAGGAGAGAATCCTTGTATAATACACTGAGAAAAAGCAGAGCTAAATCTTCATGTATAGTAATGCCATATTTCTAGATTTTTCTCTTCTATTTTGTTTTATAAGACACCTAAAACTTGAAGGCACTTCTATTGAGAATCAGTTGTATTTTTCTTTCGTACACCTCTCAGGATCGTAACTTCATTGAAATGCACTGGAGACATGTCACTGCCCGCCTGTGTTCTCTGTGTATTTTCCATACAAATCCTTCAAATATTTCAAAGGAATAAATATACTCCTTGCCTTCAATGTAAATCTTGAACGGACAGTGTCAGAAGTCAGATTCCACAGGTTTCTCTTCCCTTTCTCTGTGTCCCCAACACTGCCTATTCTTCAGAATTTCACATTATCAAATAGGAAGTGCACATTCAGAAACATTCGTAAGACCCCCTCTGTCTGCGATGGCCTAAAATTGGCTTTCAGACGACGTCTGTGGTATTAGATTTGAATGGCACTTTGCGGGTTTCTTCATCCAGTTCATACATGGAAAGGGCTGAAACACAGAGATATAAAGCAGAAGCTCAAATAAACACAGCAAATTAAAGAAGCACTCCAAAGACACGTGGTCTAAATCATGACAAAGTGATCTATAAATGGAATCACACTGACCCAAACAGCTCTAATTTAATAAGCAAACCTTTCCTGATATTGCTAACTTAGTAAGTTTTGATTTTTAATCTTTATGTACTTAATGTCTTCATCTAGATTTTTAACTGTGTCGTGACAACTGCTGCATCTTAAACTTACTCTTTAATTCTTCCATGCTACAAGCATAGGACATTACAATGGAGATTGTAAAGGTAGTCAGTGCCTTTGTTATTTCTTTTTTCCACTGGAATAATGTATAATCATGTGCATAAAAGACTAAATTCATATATTTAGAAAGAGCCTAGAGAGGAAAAATGACCTAGGGAAAAACAACCACAACAGGCCAGCAAGTCACCATGGTAACGCTAGGTCCAAACTGTCCTCCCAGATTCTGACATCTCTCCTGTGTCCAGGATGTAGGGCTCCATCTAGTGGTCACATTTAAAGTCCTGCTATCCCACTTTTGTTGACGCTCAAATTCTAAACACATAAAACAATGTCTTTTTAGGGTACACTTTTGCAGTTGTGAATACAAAGTTTGGTTTTCAAAATGTGTAGTTTGAATATTTTAAATTTAGTGAATTACTCCTTGATATTTTAATATACTCATATCTTAACCACCAAGGTGGGAAGACACATCTGTTTATGCCTATCTTTCTGATATCACTAACTCAAATAGTTTTTAAGAGAAACATGAAGTAGTAAACTAAAAATCACTGGTAACACTGGCCCAGGATCAATTAAAGAACTAATCTCAAATCTACAATTGAAAAATTGACTTGAGCTCTCTTTCCTGCCTCTCTCTGCCTTCCTTCTCTGCTCTCTCTCTTCTGTCTTCCCCCTCACTCTTCTCTTCCCCACCCTCTCCTTATCTCTCTCCCCTCTTTTCTCTCCTCCTCGGTGCTGCTCTGCAGCCTCCCTCCTCCCCACCAATAAAGACCTTTGGTACAAGCCAAAAAAAAAAGAAATAAAGAAAAATTAACTTGAAAATATGATCTTCATTCTGTTCACATATTAAAAAAATTAATTTTTGAAAAGTTATTAGTGGTAAGCTAGTGTACTATTGTAAATTCCAAAATATTTTACAAGAGATTTTTTGGCATTTTTTGGTATTTTTTCAGGCAAAAATTTATCCATTAAACATAGTTAAATAGAGAATTAATGTAATAAAAAATAATGTCATATAGGCAGGGTGCAGTGGCTCTTACCTGTAATCCCAGCACTCTGGGAAGCCAAGGCGGATGAACGCTCAGGAGTTGGAGACCAATTTGAGCCAGACCAAGACCCCATCTCTACTAAGAATAGAGAAAACTAGCTGAGATGGTGGCGGATACAGGTAGTCCCAGCTACCTGGGAGGCTGAGGTAAGAGGATCACTCAAGCCCAAGAGTTTGGAGTTGATGTGAGCTATGGCCCAGGGCAACAGAGTGAGATTCTGTCTCAAAAAAAAAAGTCATATAGACATTATCTCATTTTAGAAAGAACTAAACTAAAACAAATATGCTCCGTCTATTAACCAATTGGCCATAGGAATCCAGAAGAGTTCAATAATTTTATTTTAAAAATTAAGAATTGGGAAATATTTACTGTCTTTCAAGCCTGGCTAAAATTTTTATGAAAAATCATATGACTTGATAATGACAAGATATATAATTATGTGTATATATATTTGTGTGTGTGTGTATACCTAGAAAACTTAGACAACTTCCGCAAGGTCACAGGTATAATGTTTTCATTCAGAAATAAATACTTACTGCAAAATTACTGTGCACTAGTACTTTTTTTTGTTTCTGTTTTTGTCTTTGTTTTTGTTTTGAGACAGACTCTCACTCTAGAGTGCTATCGTGTCATAGCTCAGAGCAACCTCAAATTCTTGAGCAGAAGCAATCCTTTCACTCTTGAGCAGAAGCAGTCCAGTCCCCTCTGAGTAGCTGGGACTATAGGTGCCCCCCCCACAATGCCTAGCTTTTTTTTTTTTAATTGAGGCAAGGTCTCACTCTTGCTCAGGCTGGTCATGAACTCCTGAGCTCAAGGGATCCTCCTGCCTCAGCCTCCCAGGTTGCTGGGATTACAGGTGTGAGCCACTGAGCCAGGCTTGGGCACTGGTGTTTATCGGACTGAGGATAGACGAGGGATCATGATACAAAAGATGCTCAGGATGAAGCTTATTTTTCAGTGGAGTGAAAAAAGGCAATAAATAGTAAGTTTTAAAATAATCCAACATAGAAATAACAAATGGTGATAAGTTCTATACAAAGAATCTGAAATTTTGAAATACTGTTTTAGATTATCATGAAAATGTGAAATTCTATGGTTACACATAATAAAATATGTGGAATACTTGTACACACAGACCTTGGAAAGCATTGCTCTTTAATAGAAATTATAAGACCTAATAAATGAAGATATATATCATGTCCCTGTATCAGAAGGCTCAATATTGCAAAGATGTCAATTCACCCAACTTGATTTATAGACTTAATAAAATTCCAATTAGAAACCCCAAAAAGGTTTTCATAAAAATTTACAAGTTGAATTAAAGATTTATATGGAAGTGTAAAGGGTATAATAGCCAAAATAATTTTAGAAAAGAAATAGTAAATTGATAGCACACAGTCTCTGATTTAAAGACTCACTTTTAAACTACAGCAGTAATATGAAGATAAACTTATAAAGCAATGGCCAGGATAGAGTGTCTAGAAATAGGACTACACACATATGGGTAATTGTTTTTTAGACAATGGTACCAAGGTAGTTTCCAATGGTGGAAAAGACTGATTTTTCAACACATAGGTTCTCATATCCATATAAGAAATAATAAACCTGGGCAATTTTCACACACCAGACACCAAAGCTGACCTGAAATGGAATACAGTGTATTGGTAAATTATTTCAAAGTCATGTATATATTTAATGCATAACTCAGCAGTCTGCCACATAGGAATAAAAATGTATATCACACAGTCGTGACTAAAACATTCACAGCAACTTAAACACAATTGACAAAAATAACAAAAAGTCAAATGCTCATTACGTGGTGAATGAATAAATTAATTAGTGGTATATCTATACAATCAATGAAAATTAGGAAGGACAGTGCCTGTGGCTCAAAGGAGTAGGGCACTGGTCCCATATGCTAGAGGTGGTGGGTTCAAACCCAGCCCTGACCAAAAACAGCAAAAAAAGAAAAATTTGCCAAAGGAAATGACTTCAGATTCTCGGATTCACACTCTAAATAATGGATAAATCCCTGAAGAATCACCATGTATAAAAGAATCAAGCCAAATAAGACAACGTGTGGTGAGAGTTCATTTATTTCAAGGCAGATTTATCAAATTTTTTATTTTTTAAATCGTTAGCTGAAAATATAATCATGTATTTATGTAGAATAATACAACGATGTGTTTTCATATATGAGAATAAATAAAGCCATTTAATACATCCATCATGAAATAGAATTTCTTTGTAATGAGACCTTTTAAAATCTATGATTTTAGCAATTTAAAGATACATTATATATTATTATTATTATTAATTGCAGTCATTGTTCTGTACAATAGATTCCACCAAGGTGACCCTGCTGCTTCAGTAAACTGTGTACCCCTGTCCATCCTGTCCCCATGACCCTTGGAGGGTCTCTAATGGCCACGGTTCTATACTCCGTTCCTAGAATTCCACTATTTTAGAGACCTCACGTAGTGTGGCTGTGAGGTGTTCGTTTTCTGAGGCTGGTTTATTTCCTTTGGCGAGACACCCTCCGGACTCGTCTGTGTTTTTAGAACCACAGAGCATCCTCCGGGGTAGAGCCCACCGTGTCCACCATGTGGGACCCCACACGCTCAGCCTCGGTGGACACCGGGCTGACCCCATTTCTCGGCTTCTGTGAGTGAAGTCTCAGTAAACACGGGTGTGCAGAAAGACGCTTCCTTCAGCTGTGCCCCCAGATGCGGTACTTCTGGGTCGTATGATGATTTTATTTTTGATCTTTTGAGGAGCCCTTCTACTGTTTGCCATAATGTCTGTATTATTCACATCCTGTCGACAGCAGGCTGGGTCCCCTTCCCCACATACAGGCTGGCAATTACCTTTTGACTTTGGATTACAGCCATTTGAACAGGCATTGGGGGACATTCCACTGCTGTTTTGACAGACATTTCCCTGAAGAGTAGAGACGTTGGGCATTTCCAGGTCTTCTTTTGAGAAGGGTCCCTCCAGGCAGGTGAGGGTGGGACAGACCCTTCATTAGGGACAGGCCCGGGCGGCACCGTCGCTCTGAGTCGTCGAGGGGGGCGGTGTTCACGCACCTGCGTGTGTTCGTCAAACTAAATTAATTGAAAACTTACAATGGTGCACATAAATCAAAACTCAGTGGAGTGAATTTTAAAAAAAGAAATTGCATTTGCTATCGTGTGACTGGGGGAACAAAGTGGAAGAATTTTCTCAGAAAATATTTAAACCAAACACTACCGTGGCATGCCCATGCGTACAGACGGAAAAACAGTGCCGATGCTCAGCTAATGTTACCACCCCAGCAAGAATCCTGCTAATATTCCTCCATCCTCGTTTAAACTCTTCATAAGAAATGCACGTAGCAAAGGCCAGAACGAAGCATGGCCCCAGGAAAGAGCAGAAAGGCAGAAATCACCGAAGCCTCCGGAGAGGGCCTGGGAGCAGGTGCGTGAAATGGGGTCAGAGAGCCAGGGAGTCCCCGCCTCTGGGAGCTCTGTCATTCAGCGCACAGGCCTGGATCTTCACAGCAAGAGTGACGGCGGGCACGGCTGTCAGAAAGTGCGGAGGATGGTGTACATCAGAGTTTCAAAACGTTCATTGTACTGTGGAGAGCAGGTTGCATGAGTGGAAGGAGGCAGCGGAGAACCCTGGACTGTCACCGTGCACCAGGACGCGGAGCAGCGAGGACCAGCGGGAGGCGAGTTACCAGTGGGAGCTGGGCGGGTCCTTGTGCAAAGCGCCAAGAGCTCTGCGTCCTGAGTGACTCGGGATATGGGGCTGCTGTTTGCTGAGCTGAGACAACTAGAAGTGGGGGCTGGGCTTTGTGGGCTCAGGGTAGGGGTAGAGCGTGTCTGCAGAGTACAAGCCTCTTGGGGGAGAGCGTCTCGTGTCTGTAACTTCACCCAGATCCCTGAGCCCCACGGGAGGCCCTTTCCTTTCCCAGCCGTCCTGCTCACTTCCATTCACCACTCGGATACCGGGATCACTCGGGGCGAAAATCATTCAAGGTACATCATTTATTTTATGACTTTCACTTTTAGCTCAATAACAAGAAGGCGCAGTAAATTACAAGAAAAAGGACAAAAAGAACACCTCAAAATCGCCAAAAACCAAAACTGAATGTGGGTTTTGAGGACTCCACATGAAAAGTCTTGAAAAATAGGATATTTAATTTATGGTAAAACTAAAGAAGAGGAAAAGGGTTAATTCATCTTTATACAAAGAAGTGCTTTTCAAAATACATCTTTAACTTTCATATACCACAGCATGTGTCCTCAAAGAAAACAAAAATAACGCAAAAACAAAACAACCTATTGTCACCTCCAGAGGAGGAATCCTGTTTCCACTCCCCACCTCCCTGGCACACAATAGGTGCTCCATGTATGTTCATCCTAAATATACACTTAATATCTTTAATTTTATTATTAGCATCATCAGAGCAAATATATTAATTGGCAACTTAACGATTTAAATCACCGATTTTAAAACTATGTGAAAGTTCCTCTAGATTCTACAGGCAGATTCTGAGACTCAGGAGGGGAAAAGGCGGCTCCCTGGCTTCAGACGTGTCTCCTCCGCCTCCCTGTGGCGGATTTGCTGCTTTAACCTTTGCAACCATCCCTGGAGAGCAGGAGTTGAGTTTTATTTTATTTTATTTTTTTCAGTAATGGAACAGAAAGCAGGTGCTTTAAACCATGTGTGTTATATGCAGTGGGTTCACTGCCCCCCCCAAATGTGTATGTATGTTAAGAGACCTTGTTGGAGGCAAAATCCATCTCTCCCCAAAGTGTATAAATTTCAGGTGAAATGGATGCACATGGCATGTCTGGTGCCCTTGACCCTGAAAGGTACCTTCAATTCCACTTTGAAAAGTAACACACAGACAACATCTCTTAAAAGGTGTGCACTTTTTTGTCACCTTCTGTAGTTTCTGTCGCAGCTACTCAAATCTGCATTAGAGTTCAACGTAGCTCTGGACAAATACTGTGAAAAGCGTAGCTGCTTTTCACACCATTTACAAACCAAACATTTGCCCTGGATCTTCTGACATCAACTATTTCAGCCCCTGCATTTGAGTGAGAACCTGTGACATTTGTCTTTTTGTGTTTGGTTTATTTATTAAAAGTTAAATGTCCAGTTTTGAATAAAAATTCAGTTTATCATATCTCCAATAAGAAGCAATACAAATAATTAAAGTATGAGCCTAAACCATTGACTCAGTTTTGCCATGTAACAGCAGCTTGTTTATGGTGGCAGTGAAGGAGCCTGGAGAGAGTGGTGACACAATCCTGAAAGGTGTTTTCCATGGCTGGTTGAGAATTGAATATTTTTCCTTGCACTGAGTGGCCCAAAGCCTAGAAGAAGTGGTGGCCAGTTGGTGCAGGGTCTACTGAACACAGTGGATGACAGAGTCTCCAGGTCCAGCTGCTGTAATTTCAGCAACATTGTTTATGAGATGTGGTCAAGCGTGGTCTTGCAAGAGGGTTGGCCTGTCTCTGCTGACCCATCTCAGCTGCTTGATCCCAAGCAGCCTTATCATTTTGTTCATTGCTGTAATCAATCGACCAGGTTTCATATCATTGTAGCGAATAATACCAGTGCTTACCACCACAGACCCCCTTACGTTTTGTTCCTGAATGTTCAGTCTGGACTATTTCTGCACTTCATCTTTATCTGGCCACTGTGCCGAATGCTCGTGATTATCCAAATAATCCATTTTTCATCACACATGCCCATATGGTGTAGAAATGGTTCCTCTTTATGTTGTGAAAGCAAAGAAAGGCACAGTTTGAGACAGTTTCTCTCCTGACGCTCAGTTAATTCCTGGGCAACCCATCTATCCGGTTTCTTTACCTTGCTAATTTGTTCTAAACAGTCCCTTATTGCTGGGGTAGTAGCATCAAACCTCGCTGCTGACTCACCGTAGACTGAGATTATTTGCTTCCTTCTCCAGCTTTCAGCTCCTCCTCCTCCCCCTGGGTCTCAGATTGCCCACATGGCTCATTTTCAAGATTCAAAACACCAGAACTGACCTTCTCGTGCCACGGAGGTACCATGCATCCATCAGCCACATGCCAAGGACTTCAGTGACATTTCGAACTGTCTCTGCTGCACTGGTTCCAGGGCAGAACTCAGAGTCAAAAACAACACAAGTTGTTGACTTATCCATGGTTTCACAAAAACTTCTCTGAAAAAAAGAAAAAAAAAATTTGCAAGATAATCACAAACTGACATGTGTGTTGAAATAGTGAGGATGTACCTTCACAAAGCAAATGTAGCAAGAATTGTCAAAATGAAATGTCGGAGATGTCAGCTCTCAGGCTTAGGACTTAAGGAAGTTAGAGATTTTTATGGTTAAACTCATGACTTCTAGTTTTATCCTACCCAAGTTGTTGAAAATAACAGTACTTAATTATTTTTTTGATCAATAATGTTTTATTTGGTACACACCAAAATTTCTTTATTCATCCATCCATTGTTGAATGCTGAAGAGGTTCTGTACTCTGGCTTTGGGAACAGTGCCGCATGGGAGTGCAGGGTCATTTCAACATACTGATTTCCTTTCACTATTGGTATTTCTGGATCCTAAGGCAGTTCTGTTTTAGTTTTTGGTTGGACTCCACGCTGCTCACCACAGTGGCTGTTCCACGTTCCCTCCAACAGTGTAGGAGAGCTCCCCTTCTCCACACTGCTCCCCCGTCTCCCTTAGTCCATGTCTTTGTAGCAGACGTTCTAAATGGCCTGAGATGATGTCTCCTTTGGGTTTTGATTCACATATCTTTGATGATTAGTGATGCTAATTAGTGATGGTACCATGTTCCCATATATTAATACAGATTAGTCATGGGTACATCTTCTTCTTGAGAAAGTCTATTCATATTTTTTGCCCATTGTTTAATCAGATTAGTGTTTGTTTGTTTCCACTCCTTATATATTCTGGTTGTTAATCCCTTTTCAAGGGGCACTTGAAAGGACTCTCTGCAGCCCTGTGGGGTGGTCATCTTTTCACTTGGATGATGGTTTACGATGTAGGAGGCTTTAGCTGATATAATCCTGACTTTCTCTTTTATGCCTGCTGTCTGTGCTTGTAGGGTCAGACACAAAAGAATCTTTGCTGAGACTGATGTCCTGGAACATTTCCCCAGTGTGTTTTTGTAGTACTTTCATACTTTCATTAAGCATTTAATATGAAATAAAATTGGCTGGCTAACATTGGTCTATGGGTGGTAGTTTGCCAATCCCTGATCTAAGGAAATAATTTAATTTTCCTTTAAATCTCAGTTTGCCAGGCTGTATGAAGAACCACTAAGTCTTGAAGTTCATATAACTTAGGATGAATAAAAATTGTATGAAAATACTGGTCTGTGAGTAACTGTCATTAATTTTATAGATTCTCACTTTCTTTTATTATAGCAAGAGCAAGAAAAAACACTCAGCAATGCTTATTTAAATTAAGTTTTTTTAATATTCCCTCATATGCAATCAGGTTATATCATTCTTAAAAGTGGACCACTGAGAAAAAAATTTTTTAAAGAAAATGAGTGTGGGCACATGAAGGAGTGCCACTCAGCTCGTGGTACACTATGAGTAATATCTATTTCTGGGTCTCTTGGCCACAAGTAGCCAGAACCAATGGCCTGGGCAGAGGCAGGAGAGAAGGGGATCCCCCAGGAGGCAGAGGGGTGACGGCCACAAACTGGAAGCTTCTGCACCTCAGTTGGCACTGCTGGCATTTTGGGCCAGATGACTCTGCTGTGGTGTTTATCCTGGGCACCTGCTCTCTACCTAAGAAACGCCTCACCTGTGAGATTCCAGTGTGTTCACAGATAATGACTGTTATCCTCAAGGTGCAGAACGTTCCCTGCCAGGGAAACCCTGGGCTGGAAGAATCCACGAGACCCAGCTCTGCCTCCAACAGAAATCACACTGCTACGTTTTTCTATCCATTCTATTGTAGTACAATCTCCACTGCCAACAGGGTTTTACATTTTAGTATCTCAGAAAACAGGTGAGTATGGAGGATGTATGTATGGATATTTTCTTTTCCCCTTGTTTTTTTAAGAGACAAAGCCTCAGTATGTTATTTTCCCAGATTCACCACAAACTCCCAGGCTCAAACAGTTCTCTCACCTTACTCTCTCATGTAACTGGGCTCCTTTTTCTTAATTCTTTCATTTCAATATTTTCAGAAAGTATTTTGAAAATACAATTATAGGAATAAATATTTAAAATTGTTACCAAAGTCATGGTACATGCTTTTGATAATTTATACCAACACGTAACAAGACGCATTAAAAATCAAATGGGGACAGTGTTTATTTTGCATTTACTTTTTGACTACTTTGCACACCTGCCTTATTAACGGAAAGATTGCATTTGGTAAAATTCCAGTTGTGAATAGAAGCATAATGGGAAGATTATTGCACGGGAAGCCGTGTTAAAAGTCTGAACTCACTCTATTTAGGTAATTGGCCTGAGATGTTTTCCATATTGATTTTATATTGATTTTGCTGAAGTCATCGCTATACTTGAATGAAAATCTCGCAGATATTCAGTAAATACTTTTAGGAGGCACTTGTCTCTTATAAAATGATGTACTCAGGTTAGTGTGTTAGAGTATCGTAATATGCTTGTAATAGGAAAGACGGTGTGCTTCTAGGGAACCCTGAGTACTTAAAATACATGTAAATCTTACTTTGTTGTGTACAATATGACATTGCTTCAAACTTTTGATGTTTTGACAATTTCAGTAAATTCTGAACTATTAAATCCCTGGTATAGCTAAATAAAATTCTATGCAATTATTTATATTGATTGGTCATTTAAAATTTCTGAAGTTTAAGGACAAATAGAAGAATAAGAGATAAAGGTTGATAATTAATGATCTCACTACTTTAAATATTGGCTCAAACTCAATTAAAACATCATTCACAATTCAGTGTACTGTGAGATTTGCTGGGAAATGTCTGAGCATCTGACACCCCACCATGTGCATGCACCATCCATGCCAGAAACATTTCATACTATTCCCACTTGAGTTTCACGATCAGAAATAATATTTACTGTAAAAACATAAAACTCTTTGTGATATAATACTTAGCATACATTACAAATGCCTAAACTGTGTCCAATGAGGTAGGAGCTGCACTTATCATATGAAATACCAAAAAAAAAAAAAATCATATGAAATACCAATAGAATGCAAATCCTCAGGTATGAGTTGTTCTTTTGAGCAAGGCATTTTTGTACACGTAAGCGTGACTAAATTGTATTCTGCCCTAAGCCACCTGCTAGGCATAGTGGTGAGAATCAAGACAGGGTCTCACACACACTTTTGTTCCACAGAGGGTCATCCAGAGCCTGTTTTAGGGACACAAGGTTCCCAGGAAGGCGCAGAGCGAGGAAACGTGTTATCCAAGGAGACACGGAGCAGACAGGTTTCACACCAGCACTTTCTTTCCATAGAAAAAATGTGAAAATCTCTGCAATGCAAAACTCAAAATAAGCATGGACACAAATGTTAAAACAAAAAATAAATGTAGACAACTTAATTGTCCCTCATTAGAAAAATAGTTAATGAAGTTACTAAATTAAAAGTTAATCTTGGGCATATTGTTTATAGAAACGAAATTGTAGAATAGCTTGTAAATGTATCATTTGGGATGACTTCAATAAATTATGGTCCATTTACTTAATGAAATGTTATGCAGTAAACATAAAAACAAATATTAAGGTAAGTAAACATAAATTTATTTTTTATCTATTTGTATTTCAAAGTAACAAGGGGTACAAGTGTTTTGGTTACATGAATCACTTTTGTGATGCTGTAGTCATAGCTATGACTGTGCCCATTATGCAAATGGTGGTCATTGCACCCAGTGGGAGGTGTGGGCCCTTCCCTGCCTCCCCTCTCCGCTGCTCCATTTCCACTCGGTTTTACGTTCTTCTGGGACATACGTGCTCATCAGTTAGTTCCAGTTTAATAGCAAGTACATGTGTAACTTTGACTTTCCATTCTTGGGATACTTGACTTAGCATAATTGTCTCTAGTTCCATCCAAATTGTCTCCAAAGGCAATCGTGCATCTATTTCATGGCTACATAACACTCCCCAGTATACAGATGCCTCATCTTGTTAATCCCTTCAGGCATCGATGGGCACTCAGGTTGGTTCCACATCTTAGCAATCTGGAATTGTGCTTCAATAAGCATTTGAGTGCAGGTATCTTTCTGATAAATGACTGGGTTAATGCCAGGGGATGCTGGACGGAATGGTAGGTCTACTTTTAGTTGTTTGAGCAATTTCCATACTGTTTTCCACAGAGGTGGTACTAATTTGCACTCTCACCAACAGCGTATAAGAATTTTGATCTCTCTACATCAAGCAGCCTCTGCTGCTTTTGGACTCTTTGATAAAAGCCTTTCTAACAAGGGTAAGGAGCTAATTTACTCTGTCTTTAATTAGCATGTTCTGATGATTAGTGATGTTGAGTGCTTTTTACGTCTGCTGCCTATTTGTCTATATTTGAATAACTTCTGTTTGTGTCTGTGGTCCACTTCTTAATAGGGTTGTTTTTTCTTGTATATTTGCTTGAGTTCTTTACAGATTTTGGATATCAGCCTTTTATCAAACGTGCAGGTTGTGACTATCACCTCCTATTCTGTGAGTTGTCTATTTGTTCTGCTGATTATTTCCTTAGCTGTGCATAGCTTTTCTGTTTAATCGAATCTCATGTATTTGTTTTCATTGTTGCTATGATTGCCATTGTGGTCCTAGTCATAATTTTTGCCTTCTTAGGCCAATATCTACATGTAGAGTTTTCCTACATTTTCCTTTGGGATTCTTGTGGTTTCTTGCTTTGTATTTAAAATGAAGAGATTGTGGCTCCTCATAATTCAAACAAATAGACAAACCAACAGAAAAGCAGAAGGAAGGTGAGGAAACCATTCTGGAAGGGCACTTAATGTAATTAAACATATTTATGACACATTGAAATCCACTTTAAATCAATGTTTACAGTGACTTCTATTTTGTAAATTATACACATTAATATAAATATTAAATATATATGCAAACAGCATAATTTTAATGCTAATTCACTCTGGGTAATACTAATTGGCCCATTAATTATAAGTAAACATTAGCCTCTTAATTAGTCCATATTTTCTAAATCATCTACAATGAACATATAATACTTTTATAAAGTAAAGGCCTATTAGAAATCTTTTTTTGTTTAATTAAAGAGACTTTTTAAGATACTGAATGAAATAATTTATGAGTTTTTTAGGAAGATGTCTAGGCTAACCAGTCATGCTGGAGATGACTTTATCTAAGACAATGATAAAAACTGAGGATATTTCAGAGAAAATAATTAATTTTTTTGGAGTATTGGGTTCAAAGTGGAAATTTTACATGGGAATGTCAATAGAAAACTATAAAGATCATTTCAGAGATCAACACAGAACAAGGTTTGCTGGAATGTGCTTGGGTAATAGCTTACAAACGTATAGCGTGAGTTATGTCAAAGCTTGATCTGCTAAACATAATCGGCTATTCTCATCCATAGTCTTAATTGTTCTGTGGAAAGCACTGAAATTTGATCACCCTAAATGAAATTCTTGGAAATGTAATAAGGAAACACAAGGGCCTATTTAAATCTGCAAAATAATATTTGAAGTTCCCTGCTGCTTTAAGTAATATAATCAGCAAATTCACAGGTGGGAGAGATGATTTATAATCACAGTGATTTTATAATCAAAATGTGCCATCCCTATAGTGCTTAAGAGAACCAATCATTATACCTAGAGAAAAATAAAAGTAGCGGAGTTAGCTTGTAATTTATTTATCAATTAAATCTCATGATGTTCCCAATATTTTGCTATCAAATATAAAATTTGGGGAATTACTTTGTAAAATAAAATATACTCATTGCTGTATACTTTAAAAGGTTGCCTTTTAAAATATTGATATTTATCACTTTACTGCTATTACATATCTAAACTAATATTAAAAACATTTTAATTCAAAATACAATAGCAGGCAATACTCATATTTACTTCGTATAACAGATTCAAGGAAGATAAGAAGATGCCATAGAAAAAGGGCACTCCTGTCCATCACCTGTTGCATACAATGTAACTTGAAGTAGTCAGTGGGTAGTTACAGTCTTGATTCTTACTGAAGCTCTTGTTAATTTACAACTGTCCTGTGTGTTACCTTGCTACTCTTGGTGCATCAAAGTACATGTGCTGTAAACACATGTGTAAACATATGCGTAAACACATCTCCTAAACAAGGAGATCTCTCTGTTTTTACAGACACACACACACACACACACAGATTCTATAAATTGCTCCTCTGTTTTGTTCAAAGTCATAGGAAATGCCACCTCCAGCTGTTAGGTTACTTAGACACAGAACTCCATCATCACTTTTGACTCTCCCCTTACCACCTGTAAGTTTTGTTCTCATTATGGTTTTGAGACAGGGTCCCTCTTGTTCTATCATTCAGGCTGAAGGGCAGTGGTGAAATCGCAGCTCGCTGTAACTTTGAACTCCTGGGTTCGAGCAATCCTCTGGTCTCCCCTGCTATCCCCCGAGTAGCTGGAACCAGGTGCAAGCCACCCTTCCTAGCTACTTTTTTTTTAATTTTGTAGAAAGAGTTATCACTGTGTTGCCCCAAGTTAATCTTGAACTCCTGGACTTCAGGGATCACTGTGCCTTGGCTTCCCAGAGTGGTGGGATCATAGGCATGAGCCCCTGTGCTCAGCCCATCAATATGTTCTCGATTGCTAAGATTCATCACCTCTGATTCATCAGCAATTTAAAAAAATTATAAAAATTATCCAGAGTTGAGGGATGAGTTTAATGAAGAACCCAACCCATTCTCACAAATCCCTACCATCATGTAAGCCAGAAGCTTCTCGAGCACAAACTATTCCAATAGTCTCATAATTGGCTTCCCGTTTCCTTCCTTGCTCTTCTAGGGGTCATTACCTACTTGATTATCACAGAAATCCTTTTTCTTTCCAGATTTGACATGTCATTTTTTGAAAGGCATACAGCAGTTACCACCAGAGCTGAAGAATCATAAACTGTAAACTTGTATGTCCCGCAGAGTCAGAGACATAGTTTCTCAGACCAGGTCATCTGGGATTTAGATGAATATTCTTCAGTCAGTGTTGAGGGGCGAGTTTAATGGAGAAGAAGAGCTGATTATCTCCTGAAGTCGCTGCTGTTTCCCTCCCAGGAGTTCTCTATAAGCCGTCACCAGTTGTCTCCTCTGAAAATGCTTGCTAATCTCAAAAGTGGTTTTACTTTTAGTACAGAGTTCTTTTCCCTTTTAAAAAAATGAAAAAAAAAGTATATATGTTATATCTTAGTTTTCAGAACATTACAGGGTACTGATATTTTGGTTTATAGATGCTTTTGCAATGCTTGAGTCGTGGCTGTAATGCGCCTGTCACCCAGATGCCGTGCCCGGTGCCCATTGGACGACCCTCCCCCTCCTCCTCCTCCTCACTCCCACCTGGGGATTTCTGGTCACTTTTATTTCCATTCATGCATCTGAGTTCTGGTCGGTCAGTTCCAGTTTCAAACTAAGTCCATGCGTTTGTTTTTCCATTCTTGTGATATTTCACTTTGGAGAATCATCTCCAGTTCTACCCAGTTTGTCATAAAAGGTATTAATTCAATTTTATGGCTGAGTAGGACTCTGTGGTCTACATATACCCACTTTATTAATCCACTCACAAATTGATGGACACCTGGATCAATTTTCTATCTTTATAATTGTGAATTGTATTGTGACAAGTGTCCTAATACAGGTATCTTCTTAAAATGACTTTATTTGGGGGGGATGAGGTATAAATACCCAGTAGTGGCACTGTGGACCAAATGGTAGGTCTTTGAGGACTTTCCATACCATTCTCCATAGAAGAATGAAATATGAAATCTATCTGTCTCTTAGACATTGTCATTTGCCATTAGTGTACTTTTTTGGAAAAACTTCTGTTCATGTCTTTTGCTCATTTTTTATAGGATTGTTTGATTTTTTTTCTTATTGATTTCCTTTAAAAATTATACCTAGGTCAGGTGCAATGGTTCAAGACTGAAATCTTAAAATTTTGGGAGGCCAAAGATTCCTTGAGCCCAGGAATTCAAGATGATCATGGGCAACACAGTGAGACCCCTAATGTCTACAAAAAACCTTTTAAATATTAAACAGGCATAGTTAGATACTTATAGCCCTGGCTACTCAGGACGCTGAGGTGGGATGACTGCTTGAGTCCAGGAGTTTGAGGTTGAAGTGAGCTATGATTGTGCCACTATACTGCAGCCAGGGTGACAAAGGCAGACCCTGCCCCAGATTAAAATGTATATTCTACATGTACCTGTGTGTGCACATATAAAACACATCCACACTGTGCCCCAGGGTTCAGTGGCTTCCATCTCACTTAAGATAATAACCAGTGTCTCCGCTTTGGACTGACACTTGCTGTGTGTGCTGGTATCCTGCAACCTTCCTGACTTCATGACCTCATTCTTGGTCCTCCCTTCAGGCTGCTGTGGCCACACTGGCCTCCTTGCTGTTCCTCAATTATTCTGGAAAGCCGCTGTCCCATAGCATTTGCTGCTGTGCCTGGAAAGTGTTTCTTCCGTGGCCGTGAGACTCCAGCCTTCACGCCTTTCAGGTCTGTACTCACCCTCAGAGTTCACATCATGGACCAGTGGAACCTCACGCCATGTCCTGTGTTTATAACCTGAGTCACCCCCTGAGATTATCCGGCTGCCTAACACCTAAATGCCTGTGTTTTCCTAATTAGAATGGAAGCTGCATGTGTATAAGGTCTTCCTCCTGGATGTTCCTACCGTATATCCCACTCCTGAAACTGAGATATGTACTGAATAAATGTCTCTGGATACATAATTGAATGGATTGTCTCAATATTAAATATATAGACGATCCTCTGGTTCCTTGCATGGTCTATTTTTTGAAGAAAAACACATAGATTTAATCCATAAATGGATTTAAAATATCAAAAAGAAAAAAAATAAACAGAAGTTTTTTCAATACCGAGAACCAAAATTCATTATGAAATACACCTGTCTCTTAGACATTGTCATGGAAGTTATATTTCTAGCATGTATCCGTATCATCCATTTTATTTTTTTCAATATAATATTCAGAATGATACTTAAATGCACAATTTTAAATATATGGTGGGTGTCTTTATTATTTCAAATACAGTGTTTTTCTCAGTAAGTTTCCATTTTTCTTTCCCATTGTTTTACTAAAGAGGAAAATAGACACATTCAAGTACGTATTGAATTCATTTCCATACAAGGTACTATATTTTAACACATTCAGAGACAAAGCTGTTGATGTTGGAGCAGAATTTTTCATTAATAAGCTACCTTGTTTTGTAGTAACTTTTAATGTTCATCAGTTGAAGTGTCAAAGACCAAATTTGGTTCCTAAGGACAGATGGTGATTAGCAGGTTGTGAGAGCGAGGGCTGTACACAACTTGAAGATAAAGTTGGACAAAACTGGGGTGATACAGCTGACTCAGTTATTTCTAAGCTACTAAGAATTTCCCGAAGGTGCATAGTGCTGATTCACATTCCTCCACCCTCGGAGATACTGAGTCACCAGATTCCAAACGACCACAAATGAGGTTGGTTAGCAAGAAACTAGGTTCTCCTGCCGTATGAGAATTGAGATTTTAAGAAACACAATATTTGAGGGAAAATCACTGTGCACACACTGTGTGTTTCTGGTTATCTCAATGCATCATTTACATTCCATTGCCCTTTGGACTCAAACTTACTGACATGATTCAGAGATTTGCTTCTGCTTCATCATGGGACTGAAACTTCATCCAAAGACTTCCACTTCTTCAGCTGTCCCTCTTTAATCTTCTTGGAATGAGGCCCATGAATAATCTTCTGCCTTTATACCTCTCTTGGAGGACAGCTACTTCAGCCCCAGGGTGCTCAGTGGCAACTTACAACTGTCCTTCCGTGGCGTGTCAGCAGCTTCCATCCTGAGGAGAAGACCGTGATGAGGATCACAGAGAATGTGTTTTCTTTGAATCTGAAACACATATAGCTGTTAAAATATGGGTAAAATCTTGTCCTGGCAGGATTAAAATACTTTTGCAAGTTTAATATTAAATAAAAGTTCTCCGTAACTGGAAGTTTTAATAGAAGTTGTTGCAGCTCAACTTATGCTATAGTATTCTAAGGTGGTATTTCTCAAGGCAGGACAATCGGTCAGGGCTGTTCCTCTGGAGGTCATTTAGCTGATGCCTCATCTTCCCCTGGAGGTCACTTAGCTGATGTCTCACCAGCTCTTTCCTCTTTTCTTTTTTCTTCTACTTAAAAATGAAATCCCACAAAACTAGTTTATATATTTCATAAATTAAAGATTGAATTAGAATACTTCTCAAAATTGAATGTAGAATTTTGAATTGGGCTAATTACAATAAAACCTACAATATCAAGCCAATTTATTTGCTGACCATTATCAGACATTTATAATGATTTCTTGAGTCTATGCAGTTTAATTGACAATTTACTAATATATTCTGGGCTACATTACTTTTAAAATATATGCAAACCTCTCAGTAACCATGTACTATATGCCTGGGGATGTTATTGTTGTTCTCTGTAACAAAGCCTTTGGGAAAGTTACATCTTTGACAATAATTAACACAATCAAAGCAAGATCAATTACATGAAAGTCCACGGATTAAAGATCAGAAATATGAAGTTATAAATATCAGTGACTTAAAGATTGTTGGTGACAAATTTTTACTTTCAAAGCAGTAGAATCACTCTACATGACTTAATTTATGCAACATAAAGTGGGTGTTTTTTTTCAATTGATAAATCCAAGCATTGCTGGGCTATTTACCTCTGTATATTCTTCATTTTAGAATGAATAGACATAGACGATTTGTGACCAACTTTTGGAAGAAGTTTGCTGCAGCCATACGATTCTATATCTTATTTTTATAGCAATCCATGTGCAAAGGAGATTTTGCTTTACGAGGAGTTTCAGGTCCAACACCAGCTGGCTTGACCTAGATCATGGACCAATCCAGCAATCAGGGAAACTGGAACATGCTGTTGGCTTAGGTCTGCTCTTGGTACCAAATGTGGAGGTGAAGTTGGAGTTAATGTCAATTTTGCAAGGAACCTAGAATTCTGAGAGGGATGGATGGTTTTCCTGAAGCATAGGAGGCGTTTTGTCAAAGGAGAAATGGAAACTTAGTAGAAAGAAAACACAGACCTCCATTACTATGAAAATTGTTCTAAAATTGGTCTAAGATTAAAGACAACATTATTCTCTCTTTGCTTTTGATCAGTTTACAAATGTCAAGACTTCATCTCCCTTCCAGGGAGTTGGAGGTTTGGAAGATTCAATTAGGCACAGGTGGTTTGTACAGTAAGAGAGGCCATTCTCTCTTACTGGTCAGGGACAGGTGGGGGAAGGATGAGGGGATGGACTCCCTTGTCTTTCTGTCTCCATCATCATCTTGTCTTAATCATGACATGTTTTAGTATTTACGAAAGCATCACTATTAACTCATAGTAACCCTATATCAAAAGATATTCTGAACACTTCAAGAGCAAGTATGACTGCTTTAATTTTCTTATCCACGCTGGGAAGAAAATTAGGCTTAATTTGTTTTAATAACTTGACACCCTTAATGGAAACTCATCTATATGTAATTATAAAACCTATTTTACTCTTTTATTTTCTTAAATATTTATAATTCTCTTTTGCTATTTTCTTTCCAGTATTATAATCTCTTTAACATTGGACTTTTCTTTTCTTTTTTTTTTTTAAGAATCAACCAATCACTTTTCTGGGAAAAAAAATGCTTAGATGTGTTAATACAACTCCAGTTTTTCTAACATGTAGTCACACATTGTTTTGACCAGACATATGGATGAGGGAATTGAGAGCGTTGGGAAATTAGGCTGCCAATGAGTTCAGATACATACATAATTTCAACATTTACATTTCATCCAGATAGAGTGACGTAAATCTATCAATAAAATGGGTTGTAACATTACAAGTGTTAAAATTAGCCAAGAATATGTTAAAAGATCAGTAATCTTCTACCACAGTGACACAAATGTTCTTGTTCTTACACATTGAACTTATCTTTGGAGATTCACAGAAAAGGAAAACTGAAACATCATTGAGTTTAAACCTTTTTCTTATCAGTGTGTTAAAGAGCATTAAATTTAAGAGATTAAATGTCTTACCTACTGGCAGACATCAAGAGCCCAAATTGACCATGCAACAAAAGCCAATGGTCACAGACCAGTGATTTATCATTTATTTCATAATTTATGCATATATAATGCTCTAAGCCCAAATACACTATATTTTATTTCATTAAGTGACTATTCTTTTGAACACTGGCTTGATATACAAAGAAGACAAACAGATGCGTGTCGGAAGGGTTAGATAAAAAGGGCCAGGAAGATGCCATCCTTGGCTCGGCACCTGTGGCTCAATTGGCTAAGGCGCCAGCCATGTATACCTAAGGTGGCGGGTTCGAATCCCCAGCCTGGGCCCGCCAAACAACAATGATGGCTGCAACCAAAAAAAAAAAAAAAAAATGGCCGGGCGTTGTGGCGGGCGCCTGTGGTCCCAGCTACTTGGGAGGCAGAGGCAGGAGACTTGCTTGAGCCCAGGAGTTGGAGGTTGCTATGAGCTGTGATGCCATGGCACTCTACCCAGGGGGAT
>CAUYQV010090315.1:0-40726 GCA_963574575.1 Galagoides demidoff
CCTCGGAAGGTAGTCTGCAAACCTTCATAATGCCCTAACTAATAAAAAGTGTCTGTTTATAGGGGGTTTGAGGCCACTTCAACATTGTGATGGAGGCGCTTTGGTGGTAGCAGCTTGATCTCTCAATGAGCTGGAAACTGAGATCAGCCATTCTGGGCCCCTCCAGGTGTTGGTAGCATTCCCACTTGGCAGTAATCCTGGGCATTGTCACAAATTGATGCTGGAAAAGTAACACTGTCCAGGACTCCACAGGGAAAAGACAGATAGGAGCTCCATGTGTGGGACTTTCCTGAACTCTGTCTTGTGCTTTTTTTTATCTCAGTTGATTTTAATCTGTATTCTTTAGCTCCAGCAGGCTGGACAGTGAATATAATTGCTCTCAGTGAGTTCCATGAGTCCTATCAAATTATTGAACCCAAGAATGATCTTGGACCCCGAGTTTGCAACTGGTGTCAGAATGAGGGCAGTTTTGTGGACTGTGCTCCCTTTAATGTCACAGTAACAGGAAAGTCTGTAAGCTTCTTGAATCACATTGCTGCCATGGTGTCAACCAGGAAAATAGTAAAAATTATCAAGAATTACAGGAAAATAAAGTAGGGGTAGGATAGTAGGCACATATGAGTGGTCAGAATTGATGGGGCTTTCTGAGGCTGGGGGGGAGGTTTAAACAACCAGGTTAAACAGATGGCAACCAGACAGAACCCAGCATGGGAAGAGAGGGTCTTGTGAAGCTACCCACGTATCCAGCCAAAGAAACTAGAGATGCGGTCTTAGGTCTTGAAGAGACTTTAGGTGCTCTGACAGTTTTTAATAGGCTGCCAAAGGATGGAAGAAACTCAGTTTTAGATGCTTCCCAGAATTCTAACATCTTTCCTGGAAAGGACCCAGGCCCCAGTGTCTTTTTTTTTTTTTTTTTGATTCACGAAAATTTTATTTTTATGTTTTTTCCAATATTGAAATTATTTTTTTCAGCTGTCCCTCCAATTATCTTTTTTATTTCAGGTTAATATGAGGGCACATACAATTAGGTGACATTGTTTGCATTTACAAGGTAAAGCCCAAGCTGTAGTTGTGTCCTTCACCCAGGAAGTGGGCCATAGCCCCACACATTATTTCCCCTGGGTAGAAACCCACCCATCATTCTTGAATTTAATTAAGTTTTTTTTTTGTTTGTTTGTTTGTTTGTAGCTTTTGGCCAAGGCCAGCTTTGAACCACCACCTTTGGTATGTGGGGCCAGCGCCCTACTCCTTTGAGCCACAGGCGCCACCCAAATTTAATTGAGTTTTGTTCTCATTTGAGCACGTTGTTCTACCTTGTCTTTAGAGCTGAGTGTTCTGAGAAGGTCTGGGATCCCTGTCTAGATCCCAATTAACTGAGAAAACCATCCAGCATAAGTCGAACTGATTCAGATTTCACACTCATCCAAGCCAATTGCCCCTTGACTTTCATGAGGAGGAGAAACAGAGAGCCACGTGCCAAGACCATCTATTATGGCCTTGTCATTGAACAAAGTGGCCACTCTGGAGTCTGGCCATTATGCAAATGATGCCAGGCATCAGGAGCTCCTCCACAGTGCTGGACCGACTAGCCCTCTTCCGTATCTGTCCAGACTCCAAATAAGGTGATTGCTTACCAAGTAACAACTGGAGGCTGTGTGTGGAAGAATGACCTCTCACTTGGCCATGGGACTTTGCATTCTGGTTTGTGACATTATTGACACAATTTATCCAAATGGTCAAAGAACGTATGTACTAGAGACCAGGGGGGTTTAAAAACACAGTTGAGATGACTTTCAGGAACTATCAAAGTTTCCCGAGAACAAAAACCCATCCGCGTGGAGAAGTATACATGTGGGTCTCCTGAGACCCAATGGACACATTCTGGAGAATTTACTCTGAATGTGGTAGGAGTGCCATAGAGCGATGCTCCTTGACCTGTGGTCCCAGGACTAACAGCGTCAGCATCGGTGGAAACCAGTTAGAAAAGCAAACTACCAGGCCAGACCCAGCCCTGCTAAGTCAGAAACTCTGGGGTGGGCTCAGATGGACTCTACAGTCCTGCATTTTAGCCCTCAGCCAGGTGATGCTCAAGGCTGAAAACTATTGCCATCAAGAAAATGAGAGGGCCACTGCCAGAACTGGGGGAAGAGGCAGGCAATGTGGCTTATCGCTGTCACCACATCTGTATTTACACCACTGACTATTAAAGGCACTTTGAAAAATGAAATGTAAGAGAGTAGAGAGGAAAAATTTTAAGCAAGGTAATAAAGGGGAGAAAGTAAATTTACCAGAAGAATAAAATAAAGGATTGAGGGCCAAAAAATGAAAGAAAACAGAAAAGGAGTAACTTATTTTAAAAAGTAAATACAAGACAGATCGGAAGCAGGATGCTTAAAGTGGAGAAATACGGGCAGGTGAGGGCACACAGCTAGAGCCTGGCAGCCCGTGTGCCGGATCTAGGCAGCTCCGTGCTTACAGGGGAGCTCTACCACTCCCCGGTTCAATGATCTCTCTAGCCTGAGTTTCCTGAGGATACGTCACACAGGATACTACCTGGTAGCATTGTTGTCGGGATTCAAGGATTCACATGGAAAGTGCTTAGCCATTAAAAGATTGTCACAAAGTAACTGTTTACTGAATAAATAGCTCTTTTTATTAGCCATTGAAAATAAATTTAAAATAACCAGCCTCCACCACTGAACAATGGCAAATTCTAATATATCTGTCTGTAATGAAACAAGTAAAAGAAGGGGAGATCATGAAGGAGGATAAGACAAGAAGAAACGTGAGAAAAAAAATGAAGGAAACCCAGCTGAGACAAGTTACTAGGTAATGAGGGGCCCTGACAAAGTCTTCCGTGGAGTTGGCTTTCGATGTTCTGGCTCTCAACACCCAGGCCTTGAGACAGGGTGATTTTATAACATGCCTCTGCTGCGTACCTTCGGGCCCATTCAGCAGCAAAGGAACTTTTCTGACAACTTGTCCGCACCTGTGCCACTCTGGGCCTTGCCGTCTTAGCTTCCACCCAGCAACAGTAGCTGATCTGGCTGGCCAGGGACCAATGCATCGGCACTGCCATCGCTAGCCCACAGACGCTTTCCACTCCCCTCTCTTCTAACCTGCTTTGTGCCTTCAGAGGGGCAGCTGGCCCAGCAGGAGCAACGACTCATTGTAAGCCATCTCTTCACTCTCCTTCCTAGCCATGGACCACGTGGATGGGCTAGTGGGTGTGGGTCCTTCTTGGAGTACACTGCCTGGGTCCCCCTTACTCCCTGCCTCGCCCTTCAGCCAAACCTTAGGTTCAAGGTCCCAGCTTTTCATGTGTGGAATGGGGTCCCTTTTCTAAAATTTCAATCTAGCTGTGTACTCAGCTCAGCTCTGAAATGTTAGTGGCTGCCCAGGGATCAATCAAGACCTGTCTCACTCTGCTCTTGCTTCCTTTCCTTGGGAATCTCAGTGGCAGGCAGGAGTCAGACTTGTCTGGGTGCCTGGCCTTAACACAAACGAAGCTTCCCACTACAGCCTGACAACACAGGCCTCCAGGGTCTGTTTGGGCCTGGCAAGGAAAGTCTTACCCACTTCAGTACACTGACTTCCACCTGTGTAAAGCCCAGGAAGAAATGAAGGAAGCAGCAGTTGGTCATCACATACTATGAACTTGGGTCATTCATGAGCTTAGCCTTTAGGTTATATCTACATCATGGGTGAGTTAATTTTTTGAATGTTTCCAAATATTCACTCCACAGGCATGTATGTAGGGCCTGATAAGGGCTCATAGAGGGGACATGAATGTGCCACCACTCTGTTAGATTGGGGGGACAGGAAGACAGAGTCATAGAGGGTCCCTATGCAAAAATGTCTATTTTGAGTAGGTATTTTGACTCAGTGTACAGGGTCCTCAAACTGGGAGGGGAGAAGCTTAACAAGAGGAAAGCAATTAATTCCTATTTGTGAATCAGAAATTATTAGGAAGTCTTAACCTCTGGGCCAGATGTGATGATGTGACTTAATTTCATCTGACGCCCAGTAGGCTGGGCAAATACTGTGACAGCATTCCTACCTGTGCTTGTGCTGGGTGGACAAAAAGAAGCAGGATTAGGACGTCCTCAACGTGAAGTTTTGTGTTCCTGCCATGTGGATCCGTGTAGACCCATGATTGTCTGTGACCACATTCTCTCTCTCCCATATCCCTCAATTTTCGTTGCCACTACTCCCCTTTTTTCTCCAGTCCAGTGCTGTCCAATAGCATTACAATGCAAGCCACATAGGATTTTGAATTTTCCAGTAGTCAAATAATAAAAGTCATGAGACATAAATTAATTTTAAGGACACAGTTTATTTGCCCCCAATATATCCAAAGTATCCATGAGGTATTTTACATTCTTTTTTTGTTTTGTACTAAAACCTTGAAATCTTGAATGCAGTTTACACGCACAGTGTACCACAAGTCACGATAACTGCAGCATTTCAAGGACTCGGTAGCCACATGTGGCTGGCTGGTGGCTAGCCCTGTTGGACAGCACAGCTTTAACCCCTTGCATCAGTCAGGGTTTTCCTGAGAAAAAGAAACAATAGCATACAGACAGAGGTACAGAAAAGGAGATTTATTTATGGGAGTTGTCTCAGAGTTACAGAAGCAGAGAAGCCCCTCAATATGCCATTTGCAAGCTGGACAAGCAGGAAAGATAGTGGTAAAATGCTTCTTCTTCTGTTTTTTTTTTTTTTTTGAAACAGAGTCTCTTTATGTTACCCTCAGTAGAGTGTTGTGGCATCACAGATCACAGCAACCTCAAACTCTTGGGCTTAGGCGATCTTCTGACCTCAGCCTCCCAAGTAGTTGGGACTACAGGTGTCCACCACAATGCCCAGCTACTTTCTGTTGTTGTTGTTGTCTAGCAGGCCCAGGACCAGGTTCAAACCCACCAGCCATGGTGCATGTGGCTGGTGCCGTAACTACTGAGCTATGGGCATCAAGCCGGTGTAATTCTTCTTGAGACTAAAACTTGAGAACCAGGTTAGTGATAGAACTCCCAGGCTGAGGTTAAAGGCATGGATGCAGGGATATGGAGTTGGGGAGGCACTGCATAAGTCCTAGAGTCCAGAGGTCCCAGAACCAGGATGTCCAAGGCCAGGAGGAGATGGACATCCCAGCTCAAGAAGATAGTGAAAGAGAATTTTCCCTTCTTTGACCTTTCTATTCTATTTGGGGCCTCAATAAGTGGGATGATGTCTGCCCACATTGGTGAGGGCACATCTTCTTTACTCCCTACCCTGTACTGATTCAAATGCTGATCTTTTCCAGAAACATGCAGAAAGGATGTTTTATTTTGGTTTTGAGACAGGGTCCCACTTTGTCACCCACACCCACTAATAAGAACAAGTGGAAGTGGCTCTAAGGGCACCTGAGAGATGTGACCCCCAAAGCCTACCAAGGCACGGGGTTCAAAATCACTCCAAGGCCCTTGAATTGCCAAAACACCCAAACAACACCAGTGTGTTGTAGCTGCAGAAACTGGGGTGACAAAGCATGATCTTAGCTTACTGCAGCCTTGAACTCCAGGGCTCAAATAATCCTCCCACCTCAGCCTCCTAAGTAGCTAGAGCTATAGGACTAGCTAGAACACAATACTCAGCTAAATTTAAAAAAAAATATATATATATATACACACACACACACACATATATATATAGTCTCACTATGTTGCCCAGGCAATCTCTCTCCCTTAGCCTTCCAAAGTGCTGAGATTACACATGTAGCCACCACTCCACCCCACCCCCCCAGCTATCTTTGGCATCCCTTAACCCAATCAAATTAACACAAAAAATTAACCATCATACCCCTTCTTTCTGAAGTTTTCTCCTTACTTCCACCCCCATTCTCTCTCTGCCACACCCCCTATAAATTATATATCTCTCTTGGTAGCTATTCAAAACCATCAAAAGGTATAATTTTCATCACTGGTATCAGGAATGTAAGACTGTTTGGTGTCAAAGAGAACCAGAATCAGACAAATAGTTAAAGCAGTAACAAATAGGTTTTCTTTAGAAACTATTGACATAGGAGGAAAGAGACTTCAGTATAGAACGAGGCTTGATTCCTGGTACAGCATGGACATGTGAAGATTGACAGCCAAGGAGCAGGGTGGGATGTCGGTGGATGGGAAACACCAAGGGTAGGGGCTCTTGCTGGAGATGGGACATAGGCCCCAGAGATGCAGGTGGGGGATGAGGAATGTGTGTGATGATGAGAGCAGTCAGATGTAGGGATGGTGGTGGAGATTTCCTCTAAACTCTTGAGCGGAAGGCACGATGAGCTAAGGCAGGCTTGAGGGTGAGGACCAAGGAGGAGGCCCTGTTGAAGAGAGGCTGAGAGGAGGACATCTATGTGAAGACGTTACAGAGTGTAATCCCTGTAAACATCCCCTGAAGCAGGCAGAACTGGGGCAGTTTGCCCCCCTCCCCATCAATTTCTCTAAAATCTGCAATAATGACACAAGCACTGCTTCAAAGCTTCACACACATTAACAAATAATACACTAAATAGATGTTTTCCCAATGTATTAATACGTTATTGGGGATTTTCCTTCCTGAGAATCAATTGCCCTAGCTTTTGTTTTTTAAAAAGGGGGAACCATTCCTTTGAACCCTAAGTTTATATCCCAGATTACATCAGTTACAGACAGTTCAGTAAATTCTCCATTCTCTCTGCACTTAACACAAGTCTGATGCCGGCAGCAACAAAGAGGAAACATGGAGTATCAATAAATCCTTAGGCTCAAAAGAGATTACCTTCTCTAAATATTGACCAGTGTTTTTATAGTGCTATTCCTATCAGAAATGGAATTTCACTCACACGCTGTAGATGTTAATCCTGGGAGTCACCAACCTCCCCCCCCCCCTTCCATTCTTATTGTTACGAGTGACAAAAGGAGACGGGCCAAAATGGGGCCCCTGATCCTCTGACCCCAATTCCAGGCCTCTTTACTACTAGTTTGTGCTTCTGCATTACAATGACCACCTGATTACTCATTTTTAAAAATGCAAGTAATCAGTCCTATTCTGACTGTCCCTGCTTCACTGCCTATTCAGAGGCCAAAAGTGTACCCTACACAATGATAATAGAGGAGTACCAGCCAGTGCCCACCGAATACTTACTGTATTATTGTTCTAAGGGTTATATACCAGTCAGTTCATTTAATCACAAGAACTTTAAATGCTGAAACAATTTACATTTACTGATCTATAATCCATTCAACTCTCACATTAATGGAAGATAGCTATAGTGGAAAGGATGTTAGCTGTGGAGTTAAAAAAAAAAAACAAAAAGAACTAGATTCGAATTCTTTCTCTTACTGGCTGTGTCACTCTATCTACTTTGCCAGTTGTTATGTGAAAGCACGTTTAATGCTCATGATAGATCTCATACAGCATCTCTTAGTTATAGAAGCAACAATGGATAGTAAATATTGTTAATGTGTTTTTTGGCAAGTGAGGAACCAAGTTAACCAGCGAGTGGATATCTTGGGTATGCACTCAGGTCTCCTGATTCTAAAGCAGAAATCCTGGGGGACAAGTTGCTACTATTGTGACAAGGTTGGCTTGGATCTGAACACTGTAATAACCATGCCAGGCAGACAGTGTCTATACACTTAGGTTTTTGTGTTTTATTACCACCACTTTCTAAGCTATCAGGTGCTTCTAGACCTTGTGGAGTGACATCCTGAAACCTAGCCAAGGAGATTACATTAGAACATGAATTTCATTGGGAATTTGAGGGCTTTTGTTTTTGGCTAGTTATAGTGTGACTCTTAGCAATCATACTATAGTTTGGGAGCGATTATTTTGCTGCTTTAATTGCATTCTATTTGAATAGAATTCCAAGCACTTTTCTTGAAGAATAACGGTCTCAATTTTGCAACCCTTATACTATTTCTGCTTCAGAAACAAGCTTTCTTAATGGGCCGCCTTTCTGACCAAATCTGTGTGGCTAAATCCTCCAGTTGGGGCTATAAACTGGTGGCAGAAGAATAAGGGAACAAACCCCCTCTTCACTTTAAGAGATTCATATTTCACTTAGAACACCAAATATGTGTAATCCAACTCATATATTATTTGACACTCAAGAAATAGAAACTAATAAATGTAGATACTTCAGTTGTCCAACTTCAGGCTCATCAATGAAACTTACAAAAAAAAACTAATTCAAGCCACCGGACTAGCCTTAGTCAGGAGAAATTGAACTTAAAACATTAACAATATTCTCTTTTAATTCTTATATTTCAGAGGTGGTTTGCATTTACCAATAGGAATTAGATTTCCTTTTGAGACAATGAACAGGAGGTGCTTTCCCATTTAAGAAGATATTTCAAACCTCCTTTAACCTTCTCTGCAGCTACCAGATATATGCAACTGTCCAGGAGGAGATTTGATAAACAAACAGTGTTACCAAAAGTTTAGTCCTGGTCCCCAAGGCTGAATCAGTAAGCACAGAGCACAACAACAAGTGGTTTTGAGGGAAAGGAAAGTTTATTAATTTGCTGGCAAATGAGGGGGGCATCAGACTAACATCTCAAAAGACCACCTTTCTTCCTTGAGGCAGAAATACAGGGTTTTTTAAATGGGGGGGAGGGTTTCAGTGGTTGGGCTAGGGTCTATGTAACCAATGTCACGTGTCATGGTTTCAGGTTATTGTTCAACAATAGTTTGGTGGTTTCAGTAAACCTTATCTCTGGCAAAGATGATCTCATGACCTTTGTCCAGACAATTTTGTTAAGCCACCTTCTGCGGGTTAAGATGCTAGAGAACAAACAGCAAAGGACATTTTTTTTTTTTTTACCCCTTTGATTACTGGCCTCCAGCAGGAATGCAAGTTTTAATTACCAAAAAGGGTGGGGGTTTTAAAGAAATGAATCAAAACGTTTTGCCCTTTTTGAGATCTTTACTTCTGTGATATGGTATGAAGAGTTTAATGGGTCCAGCACAGCAGCTCATGCCTGTAATCTAGCCCTCCGGGAGGCTGAGGTAGGAGGATTACTGGCGCTTAGAAGTTTGAGACCAGCCTGAGCAAGAGTGAGACGCTATCTGTACTGGAATAGAAGTAGAAAAATGTGCCAGGTTCAGTGACATGAGCTTGTACTCCCAGCTACTCAGGAGGCTGAGACAGAAGGATCGCTTGAGCCCAGGAGTTTGAGGTTGCAGTGAGCCATGATGATGCCACTGACCATTAGCCAGGACAAAAGAGTGAGAATCTGTCTCAAAAAAATAAAAAAATTATATAACCCAAAGCCATCAAGAGAACTGGAAACAATTCAAAGTTCATTTCCTACTGTCAACTAAAGAAGGACAACATTCATAAATTTAAAAAGAAGAGCTTTGTTTCTTAAAGGGTGGCAGGCTACAGGGTGGCCGTTCTGACAGGCTGGGAAGCACTAGCGTTGCGTGGAAGCCAAAAGCATGTGCTTTGATGAGTAACAGGAACAGGAATTTATGCTGAGTGGGGTAGCTGAATATACATTTTTAACAAACTATAGGAGGAGTCGTGAATATTTGTGAAGGGAAAGCCATGTGCATGAGCGACTGAGCTTCCTGCCCCTTCACAGGCAACATCAGCATGATCTGAGGGTGGCCTTTTGGTCCTTTAACTTCAAAAGGTGAAGCAAAGGATATGAAGACTGTCACTGTGTATCTTCTGTAGACTGATCAGAGCCACTCCATGACTGGTGGCCTCTTATAAGGAAGGAATACTGGTGTGCTGGTCCTTTGGAGTCCCTAACCGAAAAAAGGCCACAGCAGCATTAGGTGGTTGGTTGAAATCAGTGGTGGAGCTATTGTTATCAAAAGGCTAGTTCTAGTCAACCATTAGGGAGAACAGCCTAATGGTGGTTGACGAGGGAGTGGGTAGAATGAGGCGTGTCTGTGTCTGACCGCTCCTCCTACCATGGCCAAGACTTCCCTTTGAAGGTTTCTCTGAGGTTCGTTGTTTGGGCGATTTAGGATTTTATCTTTATTTCTCACTGTGAACTTTAGAGAGAGAACATAGAAACTTGTTCATTTTTTTATTTGAAAAACCTGAGTCCTGGGCAGCGCCTATGGCTCAAAGGAGTAGGGCACCGGCCCCATATGCCTGAGGTGGCGGGTTCAAACCCAGGCCCTGTCAAAAACTGCAAAAAACCCCTGAGTCCTGGGCCAGGCACGGTGGTTCACGTCTGTAATCCCAGCACTCTGGGAGGCCAAGAAGGATGGATTTCCTGAGCTCACAGGTTCTTGACCAGCCTGAGCCAGAGCAAGATGTTGTCTCTAAAACTAGCAGGGTGTTATGGCGGGCACTTGTAATCCCAGTTACTTGGGGGACTGAGGCAAGAGAATCTGCTTGAGCCTGAGAGTTTGAGGTTGCTGTGAGCTATGATAACACAGCGCTCTACCTAGGGCAATAAAGTGAGACTGTCCCCCCCACCCAGAAAAAAAGGAGAGAGAGAGAAAAATCTGAGTCCCAGCTACATGAGTCTTGCCTGAGAGCTACTCAGTGGCTGGAAACTTCTCCGGCCTTTGTTTGATGCCCATTCCCTAAATGTACAATGTTTCCTCTAATTTTTGCCCTCAATATCAACATATCTAAGAAAGTGCATCCAACCAAACCAACAGCCATTTGAAAAGATGTCTTTATTTAAATGAATATAGGCAATGTAGAGGTGGTCCCTGTTTTTACTAAAGTTACTTTTAGAATGTCCCCTCCATCCGAAAATATTCGTATAGAAACATTGTGAGTTTAGGCGTTGCCTTCTTGATTGAGGGAACTAAATTACACATGGATGTGATGAAAGGCCACATTGACTTGAAACTTCATCTAAAGCAGAGGAATTACTATGATCAAGTGATGATCAATGCACTCTAATATCCTATGGGGGAAAGGCAGGGTGAAATCAGCTTTTGATCTGGCAGCAGAGAGGCCTGAGCCCAGGGTCCACGTGGTCAGTGTGGATCTTTCTCTGGGAGTTGGCACGTCTGGACAAAACCCCAGCTGGAACGGAAGTGGCTTTGAGAGTCATAGATGGAGTTTGATGACTCAAGTAGTATTTACCTGAAGCAGAAGGTTATCGCAGTTGTAGAAGACCATGTTTACGTACTAAAAGTTCTCTTCAGCCCCCTCCACCCAGCCTCTTCCCTGCCCAGGCCTCTCAAGTACTGCTTACCCTCATCAATCACACCGCAGTCTTGATTTTAAATCCTACCCATTGACATTTCACTTTGGAGCCTGGAGGAAGCTGGAGGGTTCTGTGCTCAGTGCTCTACACCTATTCCTTTATTGCTACACACACCCCTATGCACAAGTCCCTATCAAATTGTAATTGCACTACCACCATCTTTTCCTGCCTGTTGCTGGACTGAAGAGGGGTCCATCCACCTATCACCCAAGCCATTCAACAGAGAAGCAGGTAAGAACTGAACAGATCCACTTTTATTTACAGAAGTCAGCAATTCTGGAGAGCAGTGGGGATATCTCCCCGAAGAATTGCTCAGTTCTCCCATTTCTTTTGTTTACCTTTATGCTCACAGTAAAAGTAAACATCAACAACGTTCTTATTCATCATGGTATACGTTGAACAGATTTCTCCTCATAGGTTATAAGGCTACACATTATCTTCCTTCTTATCTTAAAGTGGTTATACCTTCAACACATTTTTATTCTAGACTAAATTTATAGTTAGATAATACCTCACTGGGTGCACAGAGAGCCCTGAGTCCTGGACTGGTACCAGGGTGTCCAGTTTCCCAACTTGTCCATGACAGTAGGAACTGGAAGTGAATGAACAATCTCCAAATGTCAGCACATGGGCTCATACAGCTTTGTTAGGACATGACCCACAGTGCCCTGCATGAAACAGCTATTCAGGTGAACAGTGCCTGTATCAGTTTGCTAGGGCTGTTGTAACAGGGTACAGCAAACTGGTGGCTTAAACAATAGAAATTTATTGTCTCACAGTTTTGGAGGCTAGAAGACCAAGATCAAGGTGTTGGCAGGACCATGCTCACGCCAACTGTACTAGGGAAATATCTGTTCCATGCTGTCTCCCAGCTCCTGGTGGTTTTCTGGATACCTTTGGCATTCTTTGACCTGTGGCAGTACAGCTTCAGACTTCCCGTGTGTGTATTTCTCCCTGTGTGTATGCCTTGTGCCCCAAAATGCCATTTTTTAATAAGGACATGAGCAATATTGAGTTAGAGATCCACCCTACTCCATTATGATCTCATCCCACTATCTGCAACAATGCTACATCCAGACAAAGTCATGTTCTGAGGTACTGGGGGTTAGGACTTCAACATATGGATTTTAGGGGGGACATGATTCATCTCCTATGACCATAATATTTTGCACAAGTAGGGCACGTGCATCAGGCCAGCAGCATTATCTCTGTAGACAAATGTAGTACATAATAACCTATCTTATTTATTGGAACTTTTTATTATGGAAATGTAAAAACATGCAAAAAATAGGCCCAATAAGATAAGGAAACTCCACATTTTCATTTCCCAGGCCCAATAATTATCAGCTCATGGCTGATCTCGTTTCATCCCCCTCCTCTGTTTTATGGGTGTAAACTACTTCACAGGGTTTAAAATACTTTCATCTCCATTATCTACTTTGATTTTCGTAACAGCTGCGAAGGGTAGGTTTTGTAGTTTTACAGTAAAATTTATTTCTAACAAGTTACTATTTTAACATAAATGTCATTTTTAAGACAATAAGGGGGAAAACAAGAAAGGATGCTGATATGCCTTTATGTATATGATACCATATGCCTTTATGTACGTTTTAACATTTTTTTGTGACCTAATCCATTAATAAAAGGAAAAGGAGAAATAGTGGCCTATTGGGTCTTCAGCCCTTACTGAAATTGAATAAAATTATTTTTCAGTGAAATTGTTAGGGTAGATTGCCGATTTCTACTTTTCTAGAAAATCACCTTTACCTTCGAATAACCTGTTCTCCATCCAGACTATAAAAATGAGATTTTACTAAACAAATTACCTCTAATGCCACATATTATACATAAGGCCCATAAACGTCTAAAATTTTAAGGAAGCATTATAATTTGAACAATTCTTGGCCCAACCTGGTATTTGGAGAGGATCCAGATGCATGAAAATAAAACAAACCACATGAGCCAGTTATTTTGAGTTTTGAATGTTATTTTTCTGATGATTATCAATGAAACTGTCATGTATCCCTGGAAGTGGGGACTATTAGAATTATTTATTTTGATATCATTCTTTTGCATAACTGTGTCTGATATTTTAACAGAATTGATGTTCACATGCCTGTGGGTATTGATTATCAATACTTTCACATTATTATGTGTACATGAATTAATTCTGATTTTCTTCAAAACCTGATTTGCATAATCACATTATTAGACATTTACAAATACTTAATTTTATGTGGATCTTTTTTCTTGATCGATTTCCTACTTGACTAAGAATATCCCCACATGCTCTCTGTTTTAGTCACACTAACAGAACCCCAGGCTCAAATGTCAAATGGGATCAGTTCTATAGAGTGCACTAATCACGCTACAATATTTTTGCTGCTAAAGTTATAGTCACATATGACCGATCGTGGCAAAATATAAATGTCTAGTGATTATACAAAATGTTTTTTGTGAACTCCCCAGATGGGATTTTTTTTTTACCTTTGTTTGTTTATTTGAGAATAACAAGTGAATGCTAAAATGTGATGCCTGATGCCAGCAATCTAAGGCTTCATTAGTACAAACAAAGCAATACTCACTTTGCTACACAAATAATTAGAGAGATTAAATGAAAATAAACACGGAGAGGATGTGCAGAAGCTCTGAAGTTAGGTAATTATTTTAATTACTCTAGTGACTTCCACCAACCTTCATTATCAGCCCCAGATCAAACTTAAATTATTTTATGTAACGGTATCATGAGCTATATGGAAACAGTACTACAGCTATTCAGTGATTATGCTTCATAAAAATGACATTTTGTTCAAGCCCCCATTTAAAGGAGATGTTTCCATTTTAATGCCTGATAAACATTGTTTTAAAAGCGTAATTTTTTGCACTTAAAAGTGTTTTATTCTGGTTTTGTGCTTCAAATGGACCTTATCCTTAAATCATCACTAAGATTTGATCATAAAAGATTTAGGGCCACATTTTTGAACCAGTGGATATAAAACGATATGGCATATTCAGCCATTTCAAATAAATGTCACTTGGAATCATGTCATCCTTATTTGTATGACAAGCTGTATTTTTGTATTTGGGAAAAATTGATTTCTTCTTTTCTCCCCTCCCTACACTCACCTGGGAAGACTAATATTGAAGTCCCCAACCCCGAGGGCCATAGACCAGTACCTGTCCATGGCCTGTTAGGAACTGGACTGCACAGCAGCAGGTGAGTGGTGGGTCAGTGCACAAAGTTTCATCTGTATTTATAGCCATTTTCCATCCCTTACATTACTGCCTAAGTTCTTCTTCTCATCAGATCCTCCCCACCTGTCCATGGAAAAATTATCATGCATGTAACTGGTCCCTTGTGCCAAAAAGGTTGGGAACTGCTGCTCTAATACACTAACAGAGGTTACCTTCCCTACAGGTAAAGATACTATTTAGAGGCATTATCATTCCTGTTTATAACAGATTTCACTTTATGGTCACTTGACAATGATGATACATCAAGATCACCAGTATTAAGATAGTCTTTTAAGATAGCATTACCTGTATTTAAGTACCATTTATTGACTGCTAATGTATGCCTGCTCTTCTGCAAAATACTTAATTTATCCCATCCAATCCTTACTAGATTCCCATGAAGTATATATTATTAACTCTATCTTACAAAAGAGGAAATGCAGGTTTCGGGAGGCTCATCAACTTTCTAAATTTGCACAAGTAGAAAGTAAAAGTAACCCAGCTGGGAATCAAATTTAGGTTTGCCTGTCTGCAAGATTCATGGCCCTCCCAACAAATGACCGAATGAGGTGAAGCTGGGTGCACATGCTGACTTAAGATAATAGAAAAACTGAACCAACAGTCCTCACTGTGCTGGTTGAGTGTTGTGTGGTATGACACCAGTGAATTCTGGGCACCAGCTAAAGTTTCATATTAAACTGCAGATTTGATGGGTTTTGAAAATTTCCACCTCTGAATAGCTCTGGTGCCTGGAGAAGACACAATTAGGAAATAGGTTGTATGGTACAGTGGGACTAATCCAGTTCCCAAAGTTAGTACGATTCTATAACCACTTGTCTTACTCCAGCTAACACGAGGCATTTCTTTTCAACCAAATCAAAATATTCCAACCAGAGAAGTCGACTTCAGTCCTGTTGGGGTGGAGGGGGAGGTTAGGCAGGTGGGAGGGTGTGTTGCTTTTGAATATTTAAGAAAACCCTTTTCTTTAAAGGAAGCCTTGACTTCCCTCTCCTTGCACTACCCACATGATGCTGGCAAGCTCCTCAAGGCCTGACTGGGACACATTTTCCCAAATTGTGTTATATTCAGAGGCACATTATGATTTTGGAGAATACAGGAAGAGGTCTAATGGATTCCTCAGTTCCTATGTTGAGAATGCCCTAATCTGCAGATCTTTAAGAGTGAGTTGTAGGTGGCTTGGGGAAGATGAGACAGAAGGCCAGCTCTAGCAAGTGTTGAGGGGTGGAAGGGTCTAAAATTTCACTCTCATGTTTCAGAATCTGAGGGGGAAGTTAGGGAAATTCGCAGGCAATACCTGTAGGGGGTGAGGGTGTAGGGTTAGGAGAATAGGAACTTAGGCTGGAGGGGCGCAGCCCCAGGACTCTCTATCTCACTCCCAGAATGCAGTTGGAGGGATTGCTTTGTCAACAAGTCTTGGAAAGGCAGACTGTGGAGGGAAAGGGGCCCAGGTGGGGGAACCCTGTCGCTGTGCAAGCACCCCCTGGCAGGTGCGGGAGAAGCACAGGGCCTCTTCTTTTTCCAGGTGCATTAAAGGCCACCAGGCTCTCGGCTGTTTATAGTATACTGGTCAGCTGAACAGAAAATGTGTCCAAACTAAGTCCACCTAAACGCCAACTGTTTTCTTGGTGTCCTCCAGATACTGTCATGATGCTCTGTCATCAAATGCTCTGATTTTGATAGCACCACGTTAATCCCTAAGAAGGCCCTGCCCTACTTGGCTGGCTGCGTGGGCTGTGACTTCTGCAGGCCAGGCGGTGAGGAAGCCGCCAGCCCTGCACAGGAGTCCCACGTTTTATTTCCACTTGGCCATTTGCCACTGACCTCAGAGAAATCACTTTAAACTCAGAGCCTCAGCTTCCTCATCCAGAAAATGAAGGCGATACTACTTCCCAGGCCTCTTTGAAAGGATCGTCGGGAGGGTCAGATGGAATCATTCCGGTGGCAGCGAACTGTGAGGGCCTGTGACTACCAATCACTGAAGAAAAATAAGTTGAACATACTCAGCTGGAGTTTCGGGAGTTCCCCCCCACCCCAATCATCGAACTGCAGGCAGCAATGGTTAGGATTCTGTCTTCCGGGCTGTCTCACGTACCGCACACCTATGTGCCAGGTGCCGCCCCCTCCATCTCCGCGGGCTTCCTTTGCTGTCTGCCATTCAGCGGCAGCGTTTGCTTTTCCAAACATTCCCAACACACCAACCCCGCAGCCGGAGCCGCCGAAGGGATCCCCTTGGCTCTCCCTTCTCTCCCCAGCCTGGGCACCAGCACCAGCGCGCGCTGCCCGCTGAGTTTTCAGCGCGTGAATGGATTTTCCGGCTGATCTCCAAAGACCTTGCAGTATTTAGGAAGGCTGAGAGTGCGCGGAGATCAGCGAACAGCATCCCCTCCGGGAGGTGGCTTAGTCCCGCGGAGTCCCTCCTCCCGCCGCTCCTCCTCCCCTGTGCAGCGGCCGCCTCCCGAGCTAGCCCGTGGGGCCGTCAGTGCCAGACCCCGCCGAGAACGGGGGGGGCCCGCTCCGCCAGTAGCAGCGCTGCTGTCTTCCCACAGGAGGGCCAGGAGGACGCCCGAGTCTGCAGCGCCCCCGCCCCCTCGCTTTTTCTTTCTTTCCATGCTTTAGGATCTTGCTGCCGGAGCCGGGAGAGGTTCCGAGAAGACCAGAGCGAGGGACAGGAGCGCAGGCTTCCGCTGCGACGCGCGAGCAGAGCTGGGGGCTCGACATCCTCGGCGTCCCCTCCCACTTCTCGCCTCCCCGGCCGGAATGTAAGGAAGGAAAGCCCTCGCGCCTGTCTCCCGCCCTCGAAGGTGTCCCTGAGACCACACTGGGACCCCGTGGCTGGAGAGGCTTTGCCGGCAGCACCGCGGGACTGGAGCAGCGCGGCGCCCCGGGTGGCGATTCCGGGCTCCCACTCTTCGGAAAGAGCGCGGTGGGGATCTTTGCCTTCCCGGCTCTCGCCACAACTCCTGAGCCGGCAGCGAGCGGCTGCACGAGTCCTGCTTCCCGCCAGCTCACCCAGAGTGGAGGGCAGCCCCTGCCCGCCCGCCTGCACTCCTCACGCCCAGGCGGTGAGCCCCACGGGCAGCACCCCTGGCCCCATGGACAGCGCTCCGGCCACGGCTTCCTGAGCGCGGGCACCTCTGCCGTCCAGGCTGCGCACTGGGCCCCCCTGGCTCATCCCTCTCTGGGGTGTCCGAGAGCCTGGGAAGCGCGCACCATGAAGTCCGTGCTGTTCAGCCGCTTCTTCATTCTATTGCCCTGGATCCTGATTGTCATCATCATGCTCGACGTGGACACGCGCAGGCCGGCGCCCCCGCTCACCCCGCGCCCCTACTACTCTCCCTATGCAGTAGGCCGCGGGGGCGCCCGTCTCCCGCTCCGCAGGGGCGGTTCAGCGCGCGGGGCGGAAAAGCGCAACGAGTCTGGGCCGCTGCCGCAGCCCGCGTCTCCGCTGCCCACCATCTATGCCATCACGCCCACCTACAGCCGCCCGGTGCAAAAAGCGGAGCTGACCCGCCTGGCTAACACGTTCCGCCAGGTGGCGCAGCTGCACTGGATCTTGGTGGAGGACGCGGCGGCGCGCAGCGAGCTGGTGAGCCGCTTCCTGGCGCGGGCCGGGCTGCCCAGCACGCACCTGCACGTGCCCACGCCGCGGCGCTACAAGCGGCCGGGGCTGCCGCGCGCCACCGAGCAGCGCAACGCCGGCCTAGCCTGGCTGCGCCAGAGGCACCAGCATCAGCGCGCGCAGCCCGGCGTGCTCTTCTTCGCCGACGACGACAACACCTACAGTCTGGAGCTCTTCCAGGAGGTAGCGGCCCGCCCGCCCCGCGGGGGAGTGAGGGCGGGAGGAGCCGGGGGCGGCCAGGCTGAGGCCACCCTCCCCCGGGCGCTTGGGCTGCACTTTTCCGGGCTCAGTTTTGCGCGCACGCGTTCGGGACACCGCGTGGAGCCCCTCCGCCCGGCAGCCCGCAGCCTGCAGCCCGGGCGGCACTCCAGGAGGGAGTGCGCTGGGGCTTTTGGCTCTCCAGTGGAAAGACGAGCACCGGCGTTAGGCTGGGGGATGATTTCCAGGGACCCGGAGGCTCTGCCTGCGGGAGATCTGAGGAGGGGGTACTTGGTGTACTCGGATGCTTTTGGCGCGTGTAGGTGTGATTCTGAGTCTAGAGCCTTCCTCTTCAGGGAGGAAGACAATCCCAGAGACAAACGTCTCTAGTACAGTCCTCTGACACGAAAGGGCGGTTACTGAAACGCTGCCTTCTGCGGGCCTGCCTCGTATCTACTCCGCACTTGACTAGGGTCCTTCCTGACCTGGAAGTTAAATGTTTATTTATTTTTTTTCACAGATAAACCTTTTCTAGCAACTGAGTTGCAGTTGTTCTGCCCTATGGTTATGTCTTTTCGCAGCCTGCGGTGTCATCTGGGCTGCCCAGGCCCTTTCCCCAAACTTTTTCTAAAGCCTCTTTTTGGAGAGTTAACAGGCTGCACTGGCCCAGGGCCATCGCGTCCGGTTGCTGTCTGTGGGGCTGAGTGCTGCCCGGGCCCAGCTGCTGAGCTGGCCCACGTGTCCCCCCGGGAAGCCTCCACCACTGCGCGCACACGCACAGCCGCGGGTTAGAACCGGTGTGCTTCCTTGAGGCTGTATTTTCCAGTGTGTAGGTGTGTACGCGGTCTACAGATGGGACTGAGCTGTGTGGTTTTGTCAGTTTTCTTCTTCCCTGTACGTAATTATAACTAAACGCGACCTTCCTTTCTTTGACGTCCTGCAAGATGATTGCATTTCTTCACCTGAAATTTCCTGACATCCTGCCTCACAGAGTCTCTCCCAGTTTTCCTTCTCCCAAGTAAACTGGACACTTGGGAAATACTATGCGGAACTAGACCCTGAATTGGTAACATAATCTGTGTGTCTAGCAAGCAAATAGCCTAACTGCCCCCCCCCCTCACATTTTTATCCTAATCTCAATGTGTAATCAGAGCTATTCTCTAGTCTTCCGGTTTAATTTTTCTGCCTAGCTTTTAAACATTCACTTCTTAAAGGTAATTGCTGTCTTCCTTTCCGTTTATTCTCCACTTCAGGAATAAAAGGAGCAGTTACTGTTCTTCGTCTTTTCTTTCCCATCCTTTCACAGTAGAAGACTTTCTTTCCATATTTCTCCAGATACAGAAATAGATTAGCATTGCATAATATAGTCTTTATAACAACCAAGATTCGAGAAACCATCTTATTTTTTTTAATTGGCCTTTTATCTTGATCCTGCTTCAGTCCTCTTTCTCCAGAGAGAAGTGCTCGTATTCTGAAGCAAGGACTTTACATATTAATGCACCATAATTTTAAACTTAAAATATTTTTTCCTTCTACTGCTTGAAAGTTGCCTTGTCTGTGAAAATGCGTGGTCTTATTTAAGTAAAATAATGAACCTTGTAGGAGATTAGATAGTGAAGGGGGAATGTTTACTCCCAGATTCCAGCCTGTTGGTATGAGATGCTAGATGCCTGAGAGAGTTGGCACACACAGGGGGTGAAAAGATTCAGGACACAGGCTCCTTTATGCTTTTGAAGCTGAAAGGAGGACTTGTTGGTGGGAGTATTAAGCAAGAAGAGAAAAATCCAGTAGATATTTTTCATTGATCATGGTGGGCAATAAAAAAGAGAGGATAGGGAGAAAAATGGTATTGTCAAAGAGGAAGTTATCAAGCAAAAATATACATAATGTTCAAGACCCTAATTTTTTTTTCAGGTAATAAAATAATCGAATTAAATTTATCTTAAGAGTATATGTTAACTGTTTCTTATGGAGTGGTGCCAAAAATATAAACTATACAACAACGTATGCTTTGTTGTTGTTGTTGTTGTTTTAAGCATAGTAGGCTGGACAGAACAGACATAGAACTGGTTTTCCAGCCCTGAACATTTCTCCCAGATAGTAACTTTGTGACTAGTACCTTTCTCCTCCATCACCACCACCACATTTGGGGACAGATGAAGCCTCTCAGCCAGATGTATTTGTTCAGTTTTCCTTATCACAGCTTATTCTTTTCCTTGCATGGCAGACACCAGGGAACTCATCGGATTAGTGGAATTTATACAATTCTTAGACTTGTACATTTTCCAGAACTTGAGGGTTTTTTTTTTTATAAACTCTTAGTTTATCAATGAGATACTTTATCATACACCCATTCATGGATTGATGATTCCATGTGGGTTTGAGTCTAGACATTGTTCTCTTAGAGAAAAGGTAGAACCAGACAGAACATTTAAACACTCTAGCTCCTTGGGGAGAGAGAAAGAAGCTGGTCAGGGATGCTGTAGGATTGAGGCGTAGATCTCAGCCCTCCGCATTATGCACAAATTAGTTTGTAAGTAATGCACAATATTTAAGGAAAGAATGTCCCAAGTCAGCCTTCATCTTTTATTCATAGTGCTTCTAATTTCCATGGTTGATGTTGGAGTAGATAAGATAAAAGGAGGAAAATGAACTGGGTACAAATTAGCTCACTAAGTATTGGCTGCAAATGAAGGAGAGTAAGGGATGAAAGGTCTCCAAATTAAATTAAAGACGCAATGGGCAATCTGTGTTCAATTATTCCTCCCTAGTAACTGGAAGGGTGCTTTTTTTCTCCCATACAGCTAACTAATTTTCAGCCTATCTTTTCAACTGAGATGTGCTGCCAAGAAAAAAATATTTGCCTTGAACAATCCTACCTTTAACAGCGAAATCCAATTGCAAATGAAGCTTAGGGTGAGTCTAAGCCACAGAAAATGGGGTGATAGGAGAGTTTTTCCAGCCTTCCAGAATCTTTTAGTAGCTCTGATGGGGGTTTGCAGAAGGAATCACAGGTAATCCTGCCTGTGGCACATCCTATCTAGCCAGTCCTCTGGAAAAGCTTATTTGCAAAGTATTTAAGCTGCCTTAATAAAAGCCACAGCTACAAGTAAATGTGACTCTATAGCTGGTTGTTTTTTCAGTAATACTATTGATCAAATTTCTGTTCTTTGCTAGAAAACCTCCAAAGCTTGCTTCAGTTTAAAGAAGATGCTTTTCAGGTCAAGTTGGTTTCACCTTTGGAAATCAATTGAATTAAAAGGTTGAAAAACAGCACTTTCCCAGGAAGGAAAAAAAAAACAACTTCAGAAATTTTAAATTTAATGAGGTAAGGCCGGCAGACAGTCTCTGAGACACAGAAGGAGCTTGTGAAAGGAGTCAGCGAATGAAGATGTTTCTGGAACGGAGGGAACTAAGGAGACCGCTTGGAGTTTTTGGTTGGGTGCTGGGCAGGTGGAGGGGTTGAGGGTTAATACTGTTCCTTCTCTAAAGCATTTGTGTGCTTTCCCCTTTAAGTGCTGCTTCTTGGAACCCTAATCGGAAGGATGTTTGAGTTGAAGGGGTCCCAGGATTTACTTACCTTTCCTACTTGGTATGGTTACTTTGCGTGGAGAGTAATTATCTTCTAAGCCTGGAGAAGAAACATAGAAAGTTCTTTTAGGTGTAGCATAAAGACTATTCCACCTCCCATGGGCCCCTCACCTTTTGTTTTTTCTCCTCTGAAACCATTTTGATAGTCATGCCATAGGTCTGATAAAATATGATAATTGTATGAAACTGCATGGAAGACTATAGCCAAAGTTTCGTAAGCGCCACTTGTTAAATCTCTAGATTTTCTTTCCTTTCCCTTGGTGTACAGTCCTTGAATTATGGTTCACTTTTCACAGAAGTTTCTTTGGAAATCTGCAGTTTTCATTTGGATTTTGATATTTTAATGGGCCAGAAATGACCATTTGGGTTTAAAAGACCTTCTCCCTCCGCCTCGTCCTGTTTTTATTCTCTGTCAGTCTTTCTTCATCAGCCTGGTTTGCTCTGAGGATTCTCTCTCGTGAATAGATACAAAACCCTGTTTGGATTGTTCCCTGTAATGAATGTCGTGTTTTTTAAACATGTAGGCTGTTAGCTGCTGCTTCTTAGAAACTATAGAGGGTGGTGGCTCCATTTTCTTCTGTCTGTTCCACTTGCCTCTAAATTACAAGCTGGTGAATTTTCTCTAGTGTGAACAGTAATGGAACAGTAATTGCTTTTAAGGCAGCTGCAAAAGCAAACTAGGAGAACAAGAGTCAGTGGTCTTATTAACTCTTTCAGGTAATACTGTGGAGTTTGGGGGGCACAGAGTTCAGTAATATTCAGATATGTCTATTCAAACCTTTGTGAAATCTTTTTGTTCTGTGTTTATTTACTTACTTTTGTCAGACAGGGTCTCTGTCACCTAGGCTGGAGTGCAATAGCGTAATTATCCAAACCTTTTTGGATTCTGCACTCTTGAGGCTTCTCTCATTCAACAAGTACCCACACAGGGAAATGAGTCATTATAATAAGCAAAGCATTTTATCAACGGGAGTCTTCTGACTTTTTTGCTGTCTTCTGCCATATTTGAAGTCAGGCCATTCTTCTCTACTATAATAACTTTTAATTTTTCTCTTTGACATATTTTCTTTTTTTTTTTTTGGTTAACAGTTTTTTGAATTGACAAGTATTGCATATATTTGTTGTATAGAACATGATGTTCTGATATAGGTAGACGTTGTGGAATGACATAAGCTAATTAACCTGTTGCCTCCTCTATTTTTTCCTTTTTTTTAAAGTTTGAGACAGAGTCTCACTTTGTCACCCAGCTTAGAGTACTGTGGCACCATACCTCATAGCAACCTCAAACTCTTGGGCTTAAGCAATCCTCTTGCCTCACCCTTCTGCATAGCTGAGACTACCGGTGCCCGCCACAATGCCTGGCTAGTTTTTAGAGACAGGGTCTCACTCTTGCTAAAACTGGTCTTGAACACCTGAGCTCAAGCAATCTACCTGCCTCAGCCTCCCAGAGTGCTAGGATTATGTATTTATCATTTTTGTGTTTGTGTGAGACCTTTAATATATACTCCCAGCAATTTTCAAGTATATAATACTTATATACTTGTATATAAGTTACAGTTATACATATTGCTATATAATTAATTGTACAACATGTTGCACAATTGATCTGAACTTATTCTTCCTAACTAAAATTTTGTATCTTTTTCCCAGTCCCACCCTTGCAGATTTTTCCACCTGGTACCATTTGGTCTTAGGAAAAAAAAAATTTTTTTTTTTTTTTTTTTTTTGCAGTTTTTGGCTGGGGCTGAGTTTGAACCCACCACCTCCAGTATATGGGGACGGCACCCTCCTCTAAGCCACAGGCGCCACCCTGGTCTTATGAAAATTTTTTCTCCTCCCTCATCATCTCTAATTTATATAGACCATTTGATGTTTAGATTGTTTTTTCAGGATAGGCAAAAACTGCCACCTTAGTATATGAACTATATTCTTACCTATTATTTTAAACTATGTATTTTTGTGAAAAAGAATCCATAAGTTCTGCAGGATAAGATATTAACATTTTTTCCTCATCCATCAGCAACTCTGTCTGTTAGGCATGTACCTTGTCAGGGCAGACAGAATTGAATGGAAGAGTAATTCTGACGGTAGAATAGGAATGGAAGAAAATATGGAATTGTTTCAGGTGGTCTCGGAGGTTGGCTATTGTGCCAGTTGAGCTGAGGTTGACGTGGCTGACACAGCTCCCCGGGAGGACACACAGGTGCTCCAGGGGACCTTCCCTCCCCACACCCCGGCATGCTCCTTATGCTGGTGACTGGTGGCCTGTGCTGCAGGATTCACTTGACTGCTCACTTGTTGGTAAGAGGTTTGTTAATTTTCCTGTGTGATTTCTTCTGAGATTAGGAATTTCCTTGGATTAGAAACAAATTAATACATCATTGGCTGAGTCTTTGTGTGTGCTAAAACACTTGGAGATGGCTATGCTAACAAGGGCAGTTGTGTTCTCGACCATAAGTCAAATTAGTCTCTACCAAAATAACTGAAATTCAGTAGTTTGTTTTTAAAAACAGTCTCTTCCATCTGTGAAAGAGAAGTTTAAGTAGGATACATGTTTTATGATGTGTGTAAGAATGTTGTTCCTTCAGCGTGAACTGCCGGTCTTTATAAATTACACTTTCATCTGACTAATGAAAGCTAAGCACACTAAATGCTGAACGTTATCCATTAACTGAGATTTTATTTACCTACAAAAAATTGTGTCTTAAAAGTAATAGTGTATTACTCTGTAAGTCTTTTTTTTTTATCAACTTGAATGCAAACAGTTCACATTTGGAAGTTATTTGAATATAATGATATAATGTCTTCTGTGTTACTTAAACAAATATTAATTGAGCACCTACTATGTGTCCGGCACTGTGTTTAATTAAGGCAGGGAGGATTACAGGGGTGGACAGGGAACACCTCATAGACTGATAGCGGGACTAAAGGTGCACACCAGATCGGGCAGACACGCAGGTGCCTGGGAGTATGAAGCAGAGTCACCTATGGAGTAGTTGGGTGGGTGTAGGAGAAGTTGCAGAGGAAGTGACAGCTGAGAATTAAAGGACAACAGACCTTTGTGGGTGATGGGGCAGGGAAGAAGGAGCCCTCCAGGGAGAGGGAGCCCTACTGTGAACCAAAAAAACCAGGATGTGGCAGAACCTTCAGAGGCCTGAAAGATGCTCTTGACAGCAGGAGGCCGAGATGATGAGAGGATGAGGTGAAGTAGGTGGCCTTGGATTCATCTCCTGCATGGCAAAGTGTGATTCTTATCTCTGTGAGAAGTTTTTACATCTCTCCCCAAACCTGTCCTAGGGGAAAAAAAAAAAAACAAAAAACCTCCAATTTCTTTGCTTTTGCACGTGGTATCTAAGTGGTTTCCATTCTTCCCAGATATAATGTCATATCCTTATGTTAATCTGTGAATTTGAAAGTGTACATAGGAGTGTGAGAAGCATGCTTTCAGATTAGCAGATTGCATTTGAGTTCCAGAACATCCATTAGGCAAATTTCTGACCTTTAACTTGCTCAACAGACCTTGGATAAGGTGGGTAGTGTAACTACCCAGTTATACGATGGTAGTGGCAATGTAGACTTCTTTGGATTCTTATAGCACCTAACATCCCATTAAATAATATACTATGTGTATGTATTTAAATAATATATATGTGTATGTATTTCAGTTGTTTCTTCCACTGGAATACCAAAGTGGGAATTTCCTTTTGTTTACTGCCGTATCTCTACTGCCATCTGGGAGTGAATGCTGTTTATTGAATGAATGAATTATAGGACACTTAGAAGTTGAAGAAATTTATTACAGATAGAAGTTAATCCCAGCAAAGAGTCCTGTACACCGATTGTCATTAACAAAAATCACAATTTTGAATTCTGTTTTGTATGTCTAAGATTGTATTATCTATTTAAATAGTAACTTAAGGTGTGACCCCTACTCTGAGAGCTTTCATGCAAAAAGGAGAGAAAGAGAGAGAGAGCCCTGACAATTTATGTATGTAGCAAGGCATCCCTGTCAACCCCCATTAAGGGGGGGGGGTGTGTCAAGGGAGTCGTGAGCCAGTTGAGTGTAAGGCTCTTCCTGTGTGTAAGGTTAGCCGCTGGTAGGGAGCTCACACAGCTCTAACAGCCCCCCGTTCAAATCCAGCTTCACTGGGTACAGATTGGACTGCATTGACAGGGTTGCCTGCCTCGTGTGATTGCTGGAAGTTCTGAACTATAGGCAAGTCATAAATATTAGTTCTTTTCACCTTGTTCTTTCTGCTGTGACTGCCTGCCTCAGTTGAGGATATGCCGGATAACTACACTGTCTGGGTTTGTTAGATGCCTCTAAATACTCTGCTCCTGGCATCCGAGCGTTGGGTGTTTCCAGAGGCCTGCGGGGAGAAGGAGATAGAGGTACTCGACTTTCCCAAATTAGTTTGTACCCAAGTGGAACTGCATAAAATGGGTATCTTAATTGCACCTTTGGGTGTTACTAGAGTGATTAGAGGGACAAGAGTTAAATAGGGCTTGTCTGCAAAGTGTCCTGGGAGGAAGTAGGATGTGAGCATAAAAGCACCTAAAGGGCATTTGAGGTTGAGAGGAGGTGAAGGGTGTCTCCTGTGGGTTCGGGAGTCTTAGGCTGACTAAAAACTATGTGAAAGCTGGGAGGTTGGCTCGCACGTAGCTCAGAGCAGGATGCTAAACTTTCTGCAAGCCCTGAGTGTGCTCTTTAATTCTTTGGAGTCTCAGGAGCTCATGTGGACCTAGGGCATACTTAGTACATGATAGATTGATTATTGCTGGCATGAACAAATAAATCAAAGAGACAGTATGTTACCAAGGAGAGGGCAGTTTATTAGGGACAAATGAAAGAGATGTTTACAGCACACAATTAGAAACAATAGCTTGATTTTTAAGGTCGTTTCCTAGGCTGGGAAAGTTAGGAATATTCTCCTGTCCAGCACCTATTGAAGGAGACAGAGAGGACCCCCATCTGCTGCTCCTGCCTTGTGTCCATCCTCACAGCCTTACCTGGAGGCATCGAGTCCCCAGCTGGTCTTCGGCTGGCTGGCATCTATTGGGAAGACCCAATAAGCTTGCTTCTCTTTTTTCAAACATTGAATAGATTTTGATAAATAAAAACATTGTAAAGTTTGTTTTCTGCCAGAGTGAGGAAAATGTAGCAATTGGAGAATGTGTGTGTGTGTGTGTGTGTGTGTGTGTCTGTGCACCAGGGCCCACAGGCCTCCTGGTTGCCCCCTTCCTTTGTTCTTTCGTCACAGACCCTCCCAGTCAGTTCCTGGCAAGAATCAGAATCAGACTCAGGGGTCTGAGGCAGCAGGCCTGAATATTTTCTGTTAATATAATTCCTAAGAGAATTTTGTAAAATTATACGCTCTGTGGGATATTTTTCAAATCAACATCTAAATCTTAAAAATAATTTTAAATCATTGCAAAGGTTGTGATTTCTAGTCTATTATAAATATTGGCACTTGTAAATAAAACTTAAATATATCTAGTAGATTCTATAAGTACTGTAAGAGTTTGATACGTTCAGTTAGTGACCATACTTTTTGATGACATTTGGGACATTTGATATGGCTCATTTTTCTGTCTCCATTTCTCCTCTTTCCTAAAATAATATTTGGAGGTTCAAGGTCATTTATCAATCCTCTTATCACACGCATCTGCAATGACAAAAACTATGAATAAAGATAGAATTTAAAATCTTTTAAAAATCTTTAGGATTGACTTAACATTGCAATTAGTATTGGTAAACAGTTCATGGAAACAACATAAGTGTTAGACTTGGGCAGTTAACCATTAAACATAAATGCTACATTTATTAGCCCTTGATGTCTTAGTGGCATGGATGGAACTTTTTTTATGGTCGATTGTGTTGCATTCATTGAACATCACAGATTGCTAGAAAGAGCTGGGCTTTAGTATAGATGATGTTCCTATTAGGTCAACGTGTGAAGTAAATAAGATGAAAAGCACTTTTTTATAGCAGAGTTCCTCTGTTTTTTGAACTCTCAAGCTTTAAGACAAAATCACATGCTAATGTCTCAGCAAAATCTATTTTAATGATCCATTGATGACATTAGGTCCCCTACGGTTTTGTTGAATGCAAATTATGAGAGACCTCTGGTGTGCCAAAGGATTTATTATCCATTCATTAGAGACATTGACATTATTGATAAAGACCGTAGTATTTCTAATTATCTTTGTTTATGGCCATAGGGTTTTTAACCAGGTAGGATGATACATTTGTTACAGTTCAGGGTGGGCGAGAAGTGTGAGGCCTTCTGTGCAAGCGAGGGGGTGCACAAGTGAACCGGAGAAGGTGGGGGCAGCAGCAGAACCTGCCCCTTTCTAAGCAGGTCATTTTTAAGAAAGCTTATAGTGTATGTAGGGGTGCTGAGGGTTTGGGAATTTATTCCCTTAAAGCTATATGTGTCCACATATTCCCTGGTGAGCCTTTGTATACATTCAGGGACTGTGCACCTCCAGTCTGAAAACTGATGTCTTGGTAGGAAAAGCACACCGAGGGAACCAGAAGATGTCCAGGGTGACTGAATCAAAGGCCCTACCCCCACAGCCTCAGAAAAACTGACCAGTGTCTTTTGATGTTTTTACTCTCACCCTCAGCATTCAGATGTGCTCCTGCCCTGCTGTTTAATTTTCATGGTCTATTTTACAAAGGAGGAAAAGCCCTGCTATTTAGCTTCTTTGTAGGGCCTGGTAATAATGCCTAGGGCTGTTGACATCATTAAATGAGGTGATAGATGTGTAAAGTGTGTAAATAGAATAACTACTGTACCATTATGGACATCTTCTCTGGGACGTCTGTGACCCTGTAGGAGCTATGGAGAGGCTTTAGAAGGAAAGACGTCACAAAGCCACCCATCTACTGAGCTGTTCCAATCCCGGACGAGTTTTGTGGCCCCAAGGTGCTGTCCTGTCGGCTGTTGGGAATTGGATTTAAGCATGATGCCTATGAGGATGTGCTGTTTATCATCTAAATAAACTGGGCATTGCAAGATGAAAATGCCAGTATCATCTTTAAAGGTCAAATGACAGTTTGGGGATATTTTTGTAACTTTGATAAGTTCTTCAGCTGCATCTGTTCACACTGGGGAGAGTGTCAGAGACGTCCTTGGAAGCCTTTTCCTCTAGGGAAGCTGCAACGTGGCTTTGCTGGAAAGCACTAACATTTGAGGCTCACGCCCTAACTGTTAATTATTTTCATTTTTTAAGTGGAAAGTACTTGTAATTTTCTTTATTTTCTCTTTAATACGTTCAACTATTTGCCTATTAACTTTGCTTCCTGCTGTATACTGATAAGACAGATTTTGTGGTTTTGACCTTTTCTGGTCTTTCTTTTCCCCTTTGTTAAAAAAAAAATGCTTTAAGATGCTGGATTGACTATGATTATAGTTCATGTGGGCAGTGATTTGGGGTCTTATAACAACCCTGGCCGTTCCTCTGAAAATCAGTTGATTGTCCTACAGGTTAAAATGTCCAGACATAAAAGTACTTACCTGTTCTCTGTTTCTTGTTTTGTCTCTTTTCCCTAATCATAAAGAAGGGAATAAATACAAATTGAGTATTCCTGGGTTTTTTAAATTATTGTAGCAAGATATGGGATGTCCCAAACGTCTCCCCAGAAGTTGCCATCCATAAGGAAATGGGAAACTGTAACTTAAACATACCTTTCTTCATAAAATATTCATTACAAAACTTTACAAAATATTCTCTGCATGTTGGCCAAAGAAAGGTCCATTTAGCTATCATTTCCCATTTTCCTAATAGACGGCAACTTCAGGGGTGACTTTGGGGACACTCTGTATGCATTTGCCATTTTCTGTTTACCGTGGTAGCCTCCAGTTTATGTTCTGCCCCTGCAAATTGGACTATTTTTGGTATCTCATATAAGTAGAATTATATAATATTTATTCTGTTTATGTAAGGTTTATTTAACTTAGCATAATATCTTCAAGGTTCATCCACATTATAGCATGTATCAGAATTTCATTTTTTGATACTGAACAATAGTCCATCATACATATATTCTACATTTTGCTTTTCCATTCGCCCAGTGGGCTGCTTTCGCATTTTGCCTATTGTGAATAATGCTGACGGGAGTAATGGTGTACACTTGTCTGTTCAAGTACGTGCCGTTTGGATATGTACATAGAAGTGGAATCACTAGATTATATGGTAATTCTGTGGTTATTTTTTTTAAGGAACTGCCTTACAGCAGTTCTATACATTTTAAATATCCATCAACAGAGCCCAAGTGTAACAGTCTCTCCATGCCCTTGCCAAACCTTGCAATCATCTGGTTTTTGGATAATAACCATCCAAAAAATGTGAATAAAGTGAAATCTCACTGTGGAAGGTGTGAAGTACCCCACTGTGGTTCTAACTGGCATTTCCCCAATTGCACTAATGATCAGGGATGCTGAGCATCTTTTCATGTCCTTTTTGGCCATTTGGGTATCTTTGGAGAAACACCTATTCAAGTCCTTTTCAAACTGAAATAAAATAATTGAGGCATTTCTGAATTGTGGACCTGTGAGATGTTTCCAAGCACGGTTGTAAATGACTTGATTCTCGCTCACGTTCATCTGTAGAGTTGACCCCAAACATGTATTAAAGATTAAACTTTTAAATTCTGAAACATATAAATAAGGGTAGCCCTTATTTCAACCCTGTACCTAGGGAGTTTTTTCCCTAGTTTTTCCTAGAAGATAGGTGTTTTAATTATCTAAGAAAAGGGTTTCCACTGATTCTATGGTGATAGGTCCCTATGTTTAAAGGTTGGAGAATCTGCCACTGAGAAACGTTTGTTGATGATGGTGATGAAGATAATGATAGAACACGTGACACTTACATGGCACTTAGGTACCAGGACCATAGTGCTTTACATGTTTTAACTCATTCTTTAAAACAACCTTATGAGATGGCACTCATAACTGTGGTGTTATTACCATTTATGTATATGGAACTGGTCACACTAACTGTCCTGAGGCCACACAGCTAATTAGTGGTGGAGCTGGGATTTGAGAGCTGGGAGTCAGACTTTGTAGTTAGCTTTTTCTCTGCTGCCACTGGGGTTTGCTTTTATTTCCGTTATTTTTAGTTTAATTTGCTTTCCTTTTCTTTTTTTTAGTTTCTTGAGATAAAAATGTAGATCTTTGATTTCTCTGCCTTTCCTCTTTTCTAATATACATTATGCTTAAAGCTCTACACTTGACCCACGTGGTTCCTTTTGCATCCCACACATTCCGATGCTTTTTTCATATTGTCCACTTAAAAATATTTTCTAATTTTTGTTGATACACGGTTCATATATTTTTCTGTAACTTTACTGAATAATTCAAAGTGCACTGCCTAATCTCTAAATATTTAGGGTGGTTCTTATTTTTTTGGTTTTGATTTCTAGTTTAATCCTACAGGGTTTGAAAATGGAATCTAATATTACTCAGTTGAAACTTACTGAGATTCACTTTATATTCCCGTATGTGGTGTCTGTCAAATACAAACTAGTAAAATTTCTGTGACCGCACATCTTCTATTTCTCCTTTAAGGTGTAGCTTTTGCTTCCTGTATTTTGAAGCTCTGTTGATTGGTGCATACACATTTAGATTTAATGACTTGACCCTTTCTCATCATGAAATGTCCTTCATTATCTACAGTAACCTCTTTATCTTGAAAACTGCTTTGCTGTTAATGATGCCACCATATGCATATGCTTGTTTGCACATTATAGTATTCCTCATCCTTTTATCTGTGTTCTTATACTTAAAGCGTGTTTGTTGTAGATAGTATATAGCTGTTTTCTTTTTTCCTTTACCTGCTTTGATTTTCTGATACTGTTCCCCCAATTAAGGAGGTAATAGTCTGTAAACAAAACCTTATTTAAATGAATCCTGCTGTGATCTGGTGCTAAGCAAATAGCCCTAGCAGTGTGTGTGTGTGTGTTAGAGAGAGACAGAGGGAGAGAGAGAGTGCTTGCACGAATTGGGCTTTCTGAATTATATTTTCTTTCAAAAATCTACCTATATCTTTATTTCTGACCTAAGTGATGATTGGTCATAACTTTGCTTTATAGTCATTTACTGAAGTACAAAGAGGTCTACTTACTGTTCTAAGAAAGGTTCTATCAAATTTGGAAGATTTCTACCTTTTAAACTATTTTCTGGGAGCATTTAATTACTTCTTTAACCTTAGAGGGCTCCTTCCCTGTTCCTCTTTTATTCATTTGTCACATACTCTGACTACATTTTTGAGCAGGAGAACCTGAGAATTGTTTTATTTCTCTTAACATTTCATGTGTAGAGATATTGTTCATCATACTTCCCAGTCCTAACCTGTTACCAGTATCATCCTGTGCAAGTTTCTTCTCTTGTTCTGTTTAATTTCCTTTATCCTTATTCTCAGGCATCTGTGCTCACGTGCATGCAGTGCCTTATTTTATTTGTATGTGGCTTTATGAAATGTGTGATGCTTTATGTTCAGTGTTTTAAATGTACATAAATGGCATTATAGAATAGCCTTTTTCTATTTTTTCATCTTGTACTATGCTTTTAGGATTTATTTATATTGCTTTGCACAATTGTAGTCCACTGATCCTAACTGTGAAAGGTATTTTCCAAATTGAAATTCTCATAAATGCTCTATTTGTTTGGGAAATTAGAATTTGCCACAAGGTACTACTCTGTATTCAACACCATAGCACTTTAGTACCTTATTAATTGGTGGAAAAAATTAAGCTTCAGCCCTGCTGTTCAAAGAGCCTATGTAGTCAAAGACCACCCAAATGGAACGTTCACATTTTCTTCCGAATCAAGTTGTAATAAATGTGAGCCATACACAGAAATGATCAGTACCTCTAGCTCCTGGGACTAACTCCCTGGGGGTAATGTTCCTAATGCCTTGACCCGCTTCCCTTTGGGCATCCATCTTTATTACATGCCTTAGGTTTATTTGTATAACAAAATCATGCCACACTTTCCCCTGATCCAGTAGTTTTAAAGCTTTCATGGTCCTACACCAGATCAATATCCCAGAATAGCTACATCCTAGGTTGCTATTGTTGGCCAGCTTCAATTTGGACATTAATTTAAATTCTGTATATTGTTGAGACTTTTGGCCTAACCAAATGGCAAGTGTGACAAACAGGAAGCCTTGAGCTGCCAGCTACAATCCCCTAACTTGAATTAGCTTTAACAGTAAACAAACATATTATCTCTCTTTATTAGCAGAATCATTCATATTGGCTGCTGCAGTAGACAAATTCTGACATCTGAGAGGCCTCGTATAGTAAAATCCTATTGCCTGATTTCACACAGTTTGCTGGGGGTTGGTGACTCTCCTGGTAGGAGTTAGCACCTCAGACATTCCAGTGTTTCCAGCTTGTCACTACACTATGCAATACGTGGCTTGTAAAGTCACTCTAGCAAATGAAGAGGGCTGTTGGATCACACAGGTTGTTTGTAAGCACCAAGACACCAAGATGGAATTGACTTTTGTAATGTCTGCCCACACATCACTGCCCATACATTATTCATCAGTCCCGTGACCCCATCTGAACTGCAAAGGATACTGAGGCATGGAGACTGCTTGGGGGCTCGGGAAGAGGAAAAACTGTGAAGAACAAATAGCCACGTTTCCATAGCAAGAAGTCCGGGTTTCAAGGTTGGCTGACTTAGGGACTCAGTGGTGTCATTGAGGTCCTTGCATCCCTCCATCTCTCTCCAGCCTGCTATCCTCGGAATGACAGCTTTATCCTCAGGCTAGTGCACCTCCTGGTTGCAGGATGGATGCTATAGTTTCAACCATTGCCAGACATGGCCATGTCCCTCGGAAAGGGACCACCCTGAGGAATAGGGCACCTTTCCAGGAGCAGCCCAGCGTTCCTCCTCTGATGGCTATCACAGCCAACACCCACAGGGGTCACTGGCAAGTCATGATTTAACCTTGGCATTGAGACAGGGTCACCCTGTTTTCAGTCATGCACAGGAAGGGCTGGTCACCATCTGAACCAAGCAGGCTCAGCCAATAAGGAAGATGTTGAGCAGGGAAACAACTGTCAGCTGTAGCAGCTCCTGTACTCATTGCCCTCATTTAGGTTTCTTAGTAAAGTTTTGGTTTTCCTCATGTATTTCCTGTACTATCCTCAGGAAGTTTATGTCTAGCATTGCATAGTTGCTATTGATATTATAATGCTTTTTTTAATTATATATGCTTGTGTATGGGAAAGCTATTGATTTTTTTCACTCACCGCTATTCAATTTTCTTTTATTTATGTGTCTGTGTAAATTGGCTCAAGTCCTTTCTGGAGAAATTTTGGCCATTAATTAAATACTGAGAAAGAAATGTAGAGATGGGAGAATTTTAAATGGAACAAGGGATGGGGATTAAGAATAAGAAAGTAAAGAGTACTGTATTAAATTTTTGTGAAAAGGAGGGTTATAACTCTTTGCATAAGAAAAAGTAAAGCAGATTATATACTTTTTCTCAAAACTTGCTTTAAGAGAATGCTGTGGGAGGTGGTTATGGTGGGTGAAGATGGGAGGTGTGATTTCTCTAATGTCCTAGATTATTATACTTAATGCTGAAACTATATTATCATCAAAGCTTTGGAGAATACTTTTCTCCTGTTCTCCCAAAGACTAGGAGAGAGGTAGTTGATTTTCATATGGAGAAATTAAGAAATGGAAATGAAGCAATTTGAATTTCTTTACATAATCATAATACTAAGCAAACTTAGGTTCTTTGGGTCAGTATTTATTCTGGAGCTAACACAGGCAGTTAAAGAGACAGAAAAGAAGAGAGAGAAAGCAGAATATTCGTTCAGAGAATTATGGGACTTCACAAAATATTCAAACATACAAATTATAGGTATTTCTGAAGGGGAAGAAGAACATCCCAAAGGAAGGGAAGCCCTACTAGAGGATATCATAAATGAAAACTTCCCAAGTATCACTAAAGATTCTAAAACATTCCTTTTAGAGGAATATCAAACTCCAGGTCATCTCAACACAAACAGAGCATCTCCAAGACACATTGTCATGAACCTGTCCAAAGTCAAGACGAAACGGTAAGTGCCAACTGTCCTGTAGGGCACATTCAACAGGATGAAAGCAGACTTCTCAACTGAAACTTTCCAAGCTAGAAGAGAATGGTCATATATCTTTCATTTCCTTAAAACAATTTTTAGGCTAGAATTCTGTATCCTGCTAAACTAAGTTTCAAAATCAATGGAGAAATTAAATCTTTTACTGATATGAAAACATTGAGGAAATTTTTACCACAATAAGACCAGCTCTGCAGGAAATACTTAGACATATTCTCCACACTGACCATCACTATGGACCACCAGCAAAGTAAACACCCAGAAACTAAAGGACAAAACCTACTTTACACAATGGTGCAAAGGATAAAATTAAGCAACGGACCTTCACAAAATAAAATGAATAGAACACCACATTTATCAATTCTCACAGTAAATGTTAAAGGCTTGAATTCCTCACTAAAAAGGCACAAGCTGGCCAATTGGATAAAAAAGTACAAGCTGGGCCATGACCATAGCTCAGTTGGCAAGGGCATTGGCCACATACACCTCGGGTGTCGGGTTTGAATCCAGCCTGGGTCTGCTAAGCAACAATGACAAATGCAACCAAAAAATAGCCAGGTGTTGTGGCATGCACCTGTAGTCCCAGCTACTTGGGAGACTGAGGCAAGAGAATCACTTAAGCCCAAGAGTTTGAGGTTGCTGTGAGCTGTAATACCACAGCACTCTACTCCGGGGCAACAGCTTGAGACTCTGTCTCACACATACAATGCTGTCTCCAGGAAACATACCTAACCTTGAAAGACAAAACAAAATTCAGGGTAAAGGAATGGAAAACAATATTTCGGGCAAATGGAAGTCAGAAGAAAGGAGGGGTCGTAATCTTATTTTCAGACACAAGTGCATTAAAGCAACTAAAGTCAGGAAAGAGACAAAGGTGGTCATTTCATACTGGCCAAAGGAACAATACATCAAGAGAACATTTCAATCCTAAATAGTTATTTATACACCCAACTTAAATGCTCCCAGATTTATGAAGACCTTAATTAGTCTGAGCAATATGACATTCTATGACACCACAATAGCTGGAGACTTTAATACTCCTCAAGCAGAACTGGACAAATCCTCTAAAAAGAAACTTAAAAAGATACAAGGGACTTAAACATGACCTTAGAACAACTGTGCTTAATAAAAAAAATATAGAACACACCATCCCAAAGCTAAGAAACATAGATTCTTCTCATCAGCCCATGAAACATACTCTAAAATAAATCATATCCTAGGTCACAAATCAAACATCAACATAAATGAAAGACTTGGAATTATACCTTCTATCTTCTCAGACTACAAGGTAATAAATGTGGAACTCAACTCTTAACAAAAATTTTCATAGGCATGCAAAGGCAGGGAAATTAAACAATCTTATGCTGAATGACAACTGGATTAAGGAAGAGATAAAGGAGGAAATTGTCAAGTTCTTTATACATAACAATAATGAAGTTACAAGTTACCAAAACCTGTGGAATACTGCAAAAGCAGTCCTAAGAGCAAAATTTATCACATTAGATGCCTAAATCTGAAAAACAGAAAACCTATCAACAATCTAATAAATCACCCTAAGGAAATAGAAAAGGAAGAGCAATACAATCCCAAACCCAGCAGAAGAAAAGAAATAACCAAAATTAAATCAGAAATAAATGAAATTTAAAACAAAAGAAATGTTCAGAAATTCAATGAAACAAAAAGTTGGTTCTTTGAAAAGATATATTAAATTGATGATCCTTTGGCCAGATTAACTAGAAATAGAAAAGCAAAATCGCTAATAACTTCAATCAGAAATGGAAACATGAGAAATAAAAACAAATATCACTGAGATACAAGAAATTATCTTTGACTCCTACAAGAAACTCTACACCCAGAAATTTGACAATGTAGAGGAAATGGACCAATACCTGGAATCATACCATCTCTCTAGACTTCACCAGGAGAAATAGATCTCTTGAACAGACCAATATCAAGCATTGAGATGATTGAAGAAATAATAAAAAAAAATCTTCTAACAAAAAAAGGCCTGGACCAGACAACTTCACACCAGAATTCTCTCAAACCTTCAAAGATGAGCTTATACTTATATTGCAGAATCTATTCCAAAACATAGAGAAGGAAGGAACCTTTCCCTAACATGTTCTGTGAAGAGAACTTCACCCTGATATCAAAATAAAGAAAAGACCCAACTAAAAAGAAGAACTACAGATCAATTCCACTAATGAATACAGAAGCAAAAATACTAAATAAAATCTTAGCCAATAGATTACAGATACAGATTACAAAAATTGTACATCACAATCCCTTCATTCCAGTCATGCAAGAGTGGTTTAACATATGCAAATCCATAAATGTAATTCACTGTATCAATAGTTGGAAAAACAAAGACCATATGTATGATCCTCTTAATGGATGCAGAAAAAGCATTTGATAAAAGTTCAGCATCCTTTTCTAACAAGAATATTTAAGAATATAAGTATAGGTGGAACATTTCTTAAAGTAATTGAAGCTATCTAGGACAAACCCACAGCTAATAACATACTGAATGGAGTAAAACTGAAAGCTTTTTCACTCAGAACTGGAACCAGATAAGGATGTCCTCTATCACCACTACTATTCAACACAGTACTGGAAGTTCTAGCTAATTGCAGTCTGGCCAGAGAAGTATATAAAGGGAATCCAGATAGAGTCAGAGGAGGTCAGACTTTCACTCTTTGCTGATGATATGATCTTATACTTAGAAAAACCCAGACACTCAACTACAGGACTCCTGTAAGTGATCAAGAAATACTGTCATGTCTCAGGGTATAAAATCAATGTCCACATCAGTAGCCTTTGTGTATGCCAAAATGAGAAGCTAATTAAAGATACAATTTTCTTCACAGTAGCTTCAAAGAAAACAAAATACCTAGGAATATACCTATCAAAAGAGGTGAAGGACCTCTACAAAGAGAATTATGAAACCCCAAGAAAGGAAATAGCAGAAGATCTCAACAAATGGAAGAATATACCATGCTCTTGGCTGGGAAGAATGAATATTGTTAAAATATCTATACTGCCCAAACCAATCTACAGAATCAATGCAATCCCCATTAAAATACCAACAGCATACTTCAAAGAACTGGAAAAAAATAATCCTGCATATGTGTGTGTGTGTTTGAACCAGAAAAGAACCCATGTGGCCACGGTAGTTTTTAGTAATAAAAACAATGCCAAAGGCTTCACTCTACCAAACTTTAGGTTATATTACAAGTCCACAGTGATCAAAACAGCATGGTATTGGCACAAAAATAGAGACATAAACATATTGAACCAAATAGGAAACCAAAAGCTGAAACCAGTCTTTTATATCGTGTGATCTTTGATAAATTAAACAAAAGATCTGAGTAGAGGGACCAATAGAGTTATTGGTTCTGAACAATAGATTTACTGTTCAATAAATGGTGCTGGGAGAACTGGAAAATCACATGTAAAAGTCTGAAATTGGATCTGCACCTTTCACCACTTAACAGAAATAGACTCAATAGAAGTAAAAGATTTAAATCTAAGATATGAAATGATAAAAATCCTACAAGAAAGTGTGGGGAAAACCCTTAGGGATGTCAGACTGGGGAAAGATTTTATGAAGAAGATTTCAGCGGCAGTTGCAACAACAACAAAAATAAATGAGACTTAATTAAACTGAAAAAGACAGCTAAGGGCATGACAATTAAAGCAAATAGACAACCTTCAGATTGGGAAAAGATGTTTGCATATTATGAATCAGACAAAAGCTTGATAACTAGGATTATTTATCAACAACAAAAAGAGAAAACAATCCCATCTATCACTGGGCAAGAGACAGACAGAACCTTCTCTGAGAAAGACAAATGTCTAACAAACCTATGAGAAAATACTCTTTGTCCCTAATCATCAGGAAAATGCAAATCAAAACCACCCTGAGATATCACTTAATCCTGGTGAGAGTAGCTCACATCACAAAGTCCCAGAGTTGCAGATGCTGTCACAGATGTGGAGAGAGAGGGATACTTTTACTCCATTGGTGGTACTTCAATCTAATACAGCCTCTTTGGAAAGAAGTTTGGAGAATCCTCAAAGAACTCAAATTAGACCTCCCATTTGATCCTGTAATCTCACTACTAGGCATCTAGCCAGAAGAAAAAAAAAATCATTCTATTATAAAGACATTTGTACTAGATTATTTATCACAGCCAAGATGTATAAACAACCTAAATGCCCATCAACTCAGGAATAGATTAACAAGCTATGGTATATGTATACCATGGAATACTATTCAGCCATAAAAAAGATGGTGACTTTACATCTTTTGTTTAATCTGGATGGAGGTGAAACACATTCTTCTTAGTAAAGTATCACAAGAATGGAAAAGCAAGTATCCAATATCCTCAATTTAAAATGAAGCCAGTAGATGATCTAACACATGCCCACATAGGAGAAGAACTTAATTATTCTATTCAAGTTGGAGGGAGGAGGAATGAGGGAGTAGGGGAGAAGAAGAGGGACTGATGTGCTCCCACTGAAAGGGCACAAGGTAGGGATAGCACACCTTTTGGGTGCAGGACCCAACTATAAGAGTAATTCTATCTAACAAATTCAAAAATTATGACCTGGTTGGTTGTACCCTAATAATAACCTGCAATTTAAAAAAAAAAAAAAACAAAAAATAGCTCATGAACTTTAGCTTTTGTGTTGAGGTTCATGATCCAATTTTTATGTTAATTTTATAAATAATGTGAGATATAGGGGTTGAGGTATTTTTTTTCTTTTTAGTTCATTTATAAAAATTATATTATTGTGTACAACATGGTATTTTGATATATGTATGCATTGTGGAATGGTTAAATAAGAGAATTAACATTTGTATGACCTCATGTATTTAACTTTTTGTGTATGATGATAGTACTTAAAATCTACCCTTTCAGTAATTCTGAAGTATACAATATATTTATATTAACTATAGCAGTGCTTTTCAACTGGTGTGCCATGAGAGGATCTTAGTCATGCCAAGAAAATTTTTAAAGATCATTAATTAAATTATTTTCAAAAGAAGTTCAAAATACAATTTTATATATATATATATATTTTTTTTTTTTTTAATCATAGCTGTGTACATTAATGCAATCATGGGGTACAATGTGCTGGTTTTAAACATTTCAAAATATATATATTTTTTGGTCTTTTTTTTTATTGAATGGTAACTGTGTACATTAATGCACTTCTGGGGCACAGTGTGGGGTTTTCACACAAAATCTGAAACACTTCCATCAAACTGGTTAACATAACCTTCACGTCATTTTCTTAGTTATTGTTTTAAAACGTTCACATTCTACTCTTAGAAAGATTCACTTGTACCCTTGTAAGATAAACCTCAGAAGTGATCCCTCCAATCCCCTCTCCCTCCCCCCTCCCCGTATTCTTAGGCTGTTACTAGGTTATAGCTTTCATATAAAAGGTATAAATTAGTTTCATAATAGGGGTGTGTACATTGGATACTTTTTCTTCCATTTTTGTGATACTTTGCTAAGAAGAACATTTTCCAGCTCCATCCATGTGAACATGAAGGACATAAAGTCTCCATCCTTCTTAATGGTTGCATAGTATTCCATGGTGTACATATACCACAGTTTGTTGATCCATTCGTGGATCGATGGGCACTTGGGCTTCTTCCATGACCTGACAATTATGAATTGGGCTGCAATAAACATTCTGATACAAATATCTTTGTTGTAATGC